>JACBWW010000001.1:44007151-44191329 GCA_020086605.1 Lanius collurio
ATCCATGGAACAGAAGGGTGGTTGTGCCCCCACCGTTTCTTGACAAATTAACCACTAATACTGAATGGGTTTATTCTGTGTAATTAGCACAAAGAATGAAGGGTATTATTTCAGCAATGTGTACTGCTACCATGAGATATATTAAGCTCAGGCAGAAAGGGTGATGTGGGAAGTTACTGATACCCTTGAACACCCAGCAGATGCCTAACCCCACCTGTCAATAAACTGCTGCTGCCAGATCAAACAAATCAGAGTTTTCTCTTGCAGCCTGCATTCAGTAAAATTTCAAGGGTGCTTGCTTTCATTCTAAATGATAATATTTCTTCATGGCTGTTAGAAGTGGTCAATCCATTATGTTTATTTTGTGTCATATAGTGTCCTTTTATGTGTTTCTAAGTATGTATCTGTTCATTCCTTTAATATTTAGTACCATCATATGAAAGTTTTATAGTAACACAAAAATCAAGGCAGAAAGCAAGCTCTTGAAACATAGTGACAAGCACAATAAATACTTATTTTCCATATTATGGCATGTATGTCTTGAAATAATTATATACAGTTTTCACCAAAGAAGTGATATGCTCCTTGAATAAGTCCACTTGAGTTTATTGTAAATGGTATTTTTGTGGCTTACTTCCTTATGCTTTTGTCATTCTACACTTGATTTATAAAGAAATTCATGTAAAGTCATAATTATTTTAAGAAGGCAGCAGGGAAAGTGTTCTTTCAGCATGTCTATAAATCTTTACTTATGCTCTACAGAGAACTCTGCTCTCTATGTCTGCTTTAAGAGTCTAACAAGAGTACATCATAATGCCTTGAGTTGTCAGAGATTTGGGAATCTTTATAATATGAGATCAAAAGTGGAGAGAAATTCATTGTAATAGTCCTGGCAACAAAGTAAAAAAGGGTACCAATTCAGCTGGCACACTGACATGATAGCAAGAGTATATTGTTCCATAGTTAAAATGTGTGAGATTGGAGTGTGTGTATGTACATACAAACACATACATATAACTAAGAAGGTTGTAAACTTGAGATATAGAAAAGGAAATAACTACTTAAAACATGGTCTAATTAAAGTATAATATATCTGGGAAAATGCAGAATGTAAAATTTTTCCCTCACTGAATGGTAAATAGCTGTCTTTTAGAAGAGGAAAACACTTTTCCTCCTGCTGAAACCCACAGCAGATAACACTTGGTCTATTGCTTTTCATTCTCCTAACCACACATTTTCAAAAGACAATTTTCCTTTTTCTCTCCTGCGAGGGACTATCCTTTTGTAAGGCTTGCAGCCTGTAAGAGAAAGGGTGTAGTTATAGTGGTTACAGATGGACACAGATTTCTTGTGAAGATTTCTTAATCTTTCACTGGAGTTTGGAGAGGTGTGTAGTGAAATATGTCAAGAATTTTTTTAGGTGCAGCTAATTCTGCTTTGGGTAGTAGTTAATTTAAATGGTTTGTTATAGTCCTTCCCCTTTTTTTTTTTAAACACTCCCTATGATGTCAGGCTGCTAAGGAAAAACATCTGAAAACTCCATTAAAACCACTTTAAGAGCAACACAATATTTGTTGCTGTTTATGTAAAGTCACCTTACAGTCATTTATAAAAAAGTTGTTTGAGAATGGATGTCTCAAGGCCTTGTCTATAGTTTTAGTGTCAGCACTACAAGATAGATGCACTACAGAGTAAATACTGAATTCTGAGAGTGTATTATAAAATCACAGAATGGATAGGGTTGGAAGGGACCTTAAAGATTATCTTGTTCCAAGCCTCTTGCTGTGGGCAGGGATGCTATTCACTAGATGAGGTTGCTCAGGGCCTCATCCAACCTGGCCTTGAACACTGCCAGAGATGGGGCATGCCCAACCTGTTCCATTGTCTCACCATGCTCACACTAAACAATTTCTTCCTAATGCCTGATCTAAACCTGCCCTCTTTCATTTTAAAACCACTGCCCCACGTCCTCTCACTATCTACCTCTATAAAAAGTCCCTCTCCCTTCTTTTTATAAGACCTCTTAAGGTACTGGAGGTCTCCCCAGAGCCTTCTGTTCTCCAAAGCTGAACAGGCCCAGGTCTCTCAGCCTGCCTTCACAGGAGAGGTGCTCCAGCCTCCTCTGATCATCCTTGGGGCTTCCTCTGGACCCTCTCAGGTCCATGTCCTTGTGCTGTGGGCTCCAGAGCTGGATGCAGCATTCCAGGTGGGGTCTCATGAGGGCGGAGTAGGGGAGGAGAATGACCTCCCTGCACCTGCTGGCCACTCCTCCTTTGATGCAATCTTCTGGGCTGTGACTCCACACTGTTGGCTCATGTCCAGCTTTTTGTCTGCATAAATATGTCATATTAATGATAGGAGCTGAGAATTAAATAAAAAGGACTTGAAATAATTTATTTGTTGGATTCTGACAGATATTTTACTTTAATACTTTATTTTTTTAAAGGAGAAGTAAATAATAAAAAATATCTAGAGAAAGCTGGGAAAGCTGAAAATTAGGATAATCAGAAAAAAACAAGTGGAATGCCAACACATTTTTGATGAGCTCAGTCTACAGTTTTCAGACATGCAAGAAAGTTGTGTGTCTCAGTAGTTACATAGAGAAAGCTTAATTCACTGTTATAAAATATATTTAAAATATAGCTCTCTATCTTTCTATTCCTTTACTGTTTTTCATTAGCAGTATGACAAAGAAAAATTTAATTTCTGTGAAACTCCTGCATCATCTTTTTTTATTTTTTAAGTATGCAAAACATATGCAGCTTAAGGATATGTTCTTCCTGACTGAAAGAAAGATGCAAGAAAATCTGTTTTAATTACACTGGAGTAAAATTTAGGAATATTCTTTAATGTCAGTCTTTCAAAATGGTGCTGCAACTGAAAAAAACCCCACCAACCTACACGCAAAACATTTAGTCTTCACATTAAATTACTTACTAATTTTACTACTTGAATAAAATATAACCAGTAATAATTTTAGTGAATATTTAACTTCACAGTTTAGGAAAATTTGTAATCTTCTGGTTATTACAATACAATATATTTAGAATACTCAATATTACAGTGTGAAATGTTCCTCTTTGTAAACTGAGTAATAGCCTTTCTTTATAAAAAGTCCACACACCAAAATTAATTTTTATAGCAAATTTTTAATAAAAACTACCATTAATGACTTCCTGGTGCCAAGTATAAATATACTGTATATAGTTTATATATATTTAAATTAAGAAAAGATTATTATGGCTATTGAAAATACTAAATATGTATCTAAAGTCATGGAATAAAAAGAATTACTTTTGCTATTTTTCTTCCTCTCATTTTCAGAAGCTTTTCAAAATCTCAATAGGAAAAGACACAGCTGTTACAGTCCTTCTTCATGACCGTGCAGCTTTGAAGCAGCACAGATGAGTTCTGTTATATAAAATACCTTTGCCCAATTAATACCTAACCCAACTGCTGCCAAGACAGGAAATTTGTCTCTAAAGACACTGTTTGACTGATAGAAAATTAGAGAAACACTTCATGTCAAAATAGAGCAGAAACTTGTTTAGTTAGGGCCTTTTTTTTCTGTGATGGGCCTTTGTTAAACAATTTTATTAATAGGTTTTGTTTCCAGCAGTGTACAAGTAGAGGTATTGGTGTCACTGATTAGAAAGAATACAATTCTTGAGATCTAGCCAACCCAATTCCCATAAAATTGGGACAACTTGGTTTTGTAAGACTTGCTACTTCTTACTAGCCTAATTTGCATTCTGGGTCCTGTAATCTCTCTCCTACCATTGTCAATGATTTAGTCAGATCTGGTCACTTCTGAGATTATGGAAATGTCCTGAGGTGTTGAGTAATGATTGTTGCAATTAGCAATGTTCTACATGAATCTGGTTATTTTTCCATGTTCCTTAAAGAAAGATCATTATGTGTTTCACTGTCTCAAGACATTTCTTATATACAAATTAATTAGGTTCAGACATAAATTTGGGGCTTTTTCCAGCCTCACATAGAACACAGAAAAGATGGATATCCCATAGATCTAAGTGTGTATATTGGTCCCAAGTCTTAAAACTGCAATAACGTTGTGTATCAGTCTTGGCCCTGCTGAATCCAATAAGAAGAATCAAAACTGTTCATCTGGGGATTATGGTGTAGATGCCATTCAGGTTGGGACACAGCCCTTCTCATACTCCAGGCAGATGTGCCAAAGAAGTATTTGTTCCTTTCAGTCCAAAATCATTACTGAAACAGATCAACCACCAAAGTTTATGGGAGTTGCATTTTTCTAAGGACTATATAAATGTGACACATACAGGACTAAGTTATTTCCATCTGCTCTCAATTCTAACTACTCAGCTTCCAAAAAGTTATCAAATTTTGCAATATATTTTCCTTAATATCTAAGTGATTCTTTTCTTAATTAAAAAAGTGCAACCTGATTATATTTTGTACGTATGGTAGTTGAATACACAAACAGAAGAGAAAAACCTTGTATCCAACCATAACAGGCTTTCAAATCAAACTCAAAGAAACAAACATCATATGTCATGATTTTTTTTTTCCCTTTAATGACATGCCAAGCTGTTCAAGTTTGGCTTTTCATTCCTCTGATAGTAAGATAGTTGCTAAGATCTACAGCTCTCTCATATAAGTGATTTAGGCAAGATTACAGTGTGGTGCATTCAAAATAGAATGTACAACCAGTTCAGAGAGAGGAAGATGGAATTTCTAATATGAAAAATTGTCTGCTTCCTGGAATTTTACCAGTCATGTTATGTTACATTAGACAGAGTAATAGAACATTAGCTGTGTAATGAGACATGACTGCTAAAATGTAAAGGAGAATGCACTTTCAGATTGGCTAGTCCTGTTGAAAGTGATAGCTTGCATCTAATCTGCAACGCTTGTAGATATTATGCAAACCAGCTGTTTGCAAATTCCAGATCATTTGGAAATTGGAAGACATGTCAGATACATTATCAGCTTCTCAAAATATTTCTGTATCTTATTTTTGTTTCTACATAACAAGAGGGTTTTGAGAAGTACAATTATAAGTTATCTTCACTTAATACTCAACAGTTCTTTCACCCTTTGGATCAGAACTTCAATTGAATCATAAGGGGGCTCATTTTACTGATGTCAGTAGAGCTTCAGACATCTGGAAAACATTAAATCTGTTCTGTTTTAGAAGTGCAATGGCATAAAGTTTCACAGTACTTAGTAATGTAGCAGCTAACAATCTTGGTCTAAAAGTATTTTTACCTTGTTATGAGTTGATGTTTAATTGCAACTAAAATATTTCATAGAAAGCCTTCAGAGAAACTTTATCAGGAAAGAGGAAGGTAGAGGTTTTAATTTCAGATTATTTTGAGTAATGAATTTAATAAAAAATTGCTCTCAAACTTCAAGGTGTGAGGCACTAACTATTGAGTTGCCAAATATTCTAAGGTACGCTAGATGTTCTCCTCTGTCCCCTGACAAATAACAAATGGTTTTCCTTTTTTACCCCACTCAAACATTAGTAAACAAAAACAAATTTCAGAACACTGATGATTTTGTGTGCTACAATTCTGGGTTTCAGCCATATCACACAGCAAATCAAACTAGCTGTTTCAAAGTCTGAACTTCTCTAATAATTTACCTTTTCTGTACTACTGCTTGCAACATAAATACTCTGCATTATGCAGGAAACGCTTAGGACTTGATCACATTCATAAGTTTTGTGTCTGGAAAGGGAGAACAAAATAGTTGGCAATGGACCCTTAAGAACTAGGCATTAGATTTATATTTTGGTTGTATTGATTAACACTGACACGATAAATGATGAATTTCCAGCAGAGGGAATATGAGATTTATTTGGTCAGAAGAAAGAGCACTTGAAAAGGGAAAGATTGCATGTATGGAAATGTACACCTAGACAAAGTCAAGAGAGGCAAACTTCTAATAGTATCAAATCAATCTGCTCATTATGCCCCTTACATTTAATGTTTAGAAAAGTAACTCTGCTTTCAAGTACTTCAGTTTATTCAGAGTGCTGCCATTTTATTTAGATGTGTGCTAGGCAAACCTAGCTTCTGCTGAAATCACTAGGAATAGTCAGTCTCATAAACAGTAACTCAGAACAGGAAAAATAAAAACATGAAAGAAAAAGTGATTGATTTTTGCAATGCTGATGGAAGATGAACATTTAGAAGGAAAAAAAGAGCAGACTGAGTCTATGAACAGTTATGTATGTAGTTTTTGTGAAAGTTTCTCATTTGTTATTACTGTGCAATTACAGTCTTGTGCATCTATACCAACCATATTTTAGCATCAGTGTAGATGAATTGCCAATACTTGGCTTCCTCTGAGCAAAAGATACACAACTCCTGAGCTGAATTATACTGTCAAGAAATGTACAGATTTTTAGCTCTTCTGTCTTTATTTGCAACTCAAGAATCACATTGCTAAATCTTCACAGAGTATCTTGAAAGAGCACCCTTTGATGACTATATTTTTCCTACATATACTTTTTATTTAAATAGAAGTTGTCTCAAGTTACATTTTAATAGCAGTGAAATTTTTTGGGTTCTTATTAGATGGAATCTAAGCACAAAATTCTCTCATCTGCTCTGTTGTACAGATCTTTGAAGGGTAAAAAAATCTATTTTATGCTTGCAGTTGTGGTTACAGATTGATATGCTTATGTCTCTATATTGCCAAAATGACAGAGTTTTATATATGCAGTTGCAGTCACACTCAAACCAGCAAAGAAATGAGAGGAGAAATTAATGTATGGTTTTTCCTGATTATGGTTTACACTTCTGCAGATACAGACCTCTTAGAATTTGCATTCACGGAATGGATCTTTGTCCGAGTTCTGATCTGATTGGGTTGGGTTTTTTTGAAGGGTTTTTCTTGATCTTACTAGAAGCCTTGGTCTGCAAACAGATCCAGAAGTAGGGTTAACTGTTGAACCTTGTTTAGGATATTGGTAATGTACTTGTAAAGATAATTCTGTTATAAAAATGTAGCTCCAAAACACTGCATGCTTGGCCTTAGTGCCATCAAGAGAGTTTGTTTACACCTTCTCAATATAGATTTCATCATGGATGGCATTAAATATACAGAAGTAGAATTTTGGAACTGTATTGACAAAGTGGCTTATCAAAGACAAGAAGAAAACCCATTATAGAATCTGTATGACTTAGGATGCTGACCAGAAAATGGCTAACTAAAATGTCCAGACTAAGGGAGAGTCAGAGACAGCTTTCATTTGTAAAAAAGAAAGAAAAAATTAAAAGTGATTTAGGATAAAAGGACTAAGAATCTTGAAGCTATTAAGCTATGCAATTGCAGTATCTCTTTTCCATCTAAAATCTCATTATAATGATGATGACTACTATTATTATTATTTACACAGGTAGATGCACATACCTTTTAGTTGCAGAAGATTCCATTGTAGGATTACTAATGAAATATGCAGTGATTTTTGTGGGAGTGTAACATTATACAAATCATCATGCAATAGAGATACAGACGCTTTCTCACTGCAGGCAATAAAATAAAACAAAAACAAATAAAAAAGAATCTGAGCTACATAATTGAAATTCCTCTTCATTATTGTGACATTAGCTAGCCTCGGGCTTTAGAATCTGCTCAATTGTAATGAATTGTTAAGATTTCAGTTGGACCAAGGAGAAGATAACACCTCATTGTAGTTTGTTGTTTGCAAGATTTTAACAAAATAACATCTGCTCTCTTATATTGTAGATGATTTAATTTTTAAACACTTGTTCCCAACCTTTAATTTTCTGAAAACAACCACATAAATTATTAATTAATCTATATTTCCTCAAGGCGAGCTAGACTTAAGGTCCTTCATAAATATTTAAGAATTCTATTGCAAAATAAACAAAAACTTCCACTTAACTTTTAATTGCAAGTCCCCAAAAACAGCAGAAGAAGCATCAACAACAGTAAAGAGGAAGATTTCAGTTAGAAACACTTTTTTGTGAAAGGATCCAGCCTTATAATCTTGTGGAAATTCAGTGTGTTTTTGCACCAAGTTTGCAAAACATGTATTTCATTAGCAACAAATGTCAGAAAAAAAAACCAAAACAAACCAATGTTCAAATATTATCCAGTCTTGAAGTGAAAATCTCCCTTATGGTTCCCAGGAACATGAAGTGCAACACACATGTGTACATGCATTTTCTGGGAACACATCTGCCTATATTGATACCGAGTGTTATCCAGACCCAAATCTGAGTTGCTGTTTAATTCTGGCCCTGGATCTGAGAAGTGAAGGCAGACTCAAGCTTCAGGGCTATCTTAACATAATTTCAGCTGCCAACTCTTCCCTTTTACCCAAGGGAATTGTGCTAATAACTATGGATCACTGCATTTGCTATTTCTCACCCTCTCACCAGAACAGTTCACACCTCTTGGAAAAACAGAGCTCTCTGAACCCTTTAGAGTGATGCAGAGATCACTGCAAAATTAAGATCCAATTTCTGTGAATGTAACAAATTTACTTATATATGTTTATATAATATGTACATATATATTTTTATATACTATTTTCTTTTTGCAAAAGTGTGCTTTTTGATAAAACTTTTTGGCATTTTTACCCATATCCTATATGGGAAAAGTACTATAAAACTATATTTCAATGTTTTCATGTTTCAGTATTGCTTTGGGATACATCTAATATTTTGAAAATATTTATTAGCTGAATTTTTGTGTTTGGATATAAAAATTGTCCTAAGAAACTTTTTTTTTTTTAAATCCCCTAAGATAAAATCAGTGAATCAGTCACTTTATAACTCATTTTATATAAGAAATAATTTTATGAACATGTAAATATGTAAAAGTTTCAGTCACTACTCCAAAGTAAGGAAAAGATTCTGCCATAAAATGCAAAAACAAAGTGTCAGCATTTTCAAGTTTCCTCTAGCAATATAATTATCCCCTAAAAGATAAAACTTGATTAAAAATTCTAGCATGTGTGTAAAAGTGGAGAAGTCTAAATGCTCTACGTTATATGGAAGAGCTCAGCTGTGACCACTTTTACTGTTTTTCTTCTCTTCCAGACTCTCATTTTGGTTGTGGCTCCCCGCAGGTATGGACTCATGGGTTCCAAATGTGCTCTCACCTTTTCTGGTGCTATCCAGAAGTAATTCTAAGGAAGTAAACAAAATACAGGGGTTTGAGAATGGAGTAAGGGAGATTTAAAAGAGGCTCATGAAAGTATTCCTCCTGCTTTGCCATATGGATATTGATTTCTCCCCCTCAGGCTGAATATAATTGCCTGCTCTGATTTAGCATTGATCTACCCACCCAAGTTTCTTAAAGCACTGCACAGGCATCAATTAAATTGTTCCTAATACCACCTTTGTGAAGTAGGATAGCTATAATTATTCACACTTAAATGATGGTGAGGGGTGAAAAGTGATTTGTCCTGAGCAATTCAGTGAAACAAGCCAGGAATAAAGCATGAGACAATTATACCCTGCCATGTGCCCCTTATCAGATCATTCAGATTTTTTCAAAAGGCAAAATATTTGCTCATCTAATGACTTGGGATTCCAGTGAAACATACCTGGTTAGGTAAGGAATATACTATGACTGCTGCTGATCATATCAGATGTGCCTATTGCCTTGACTTCTCTCTTGTGAGGGATTTTTTCCATTGTCTTATTTTTTTTTTTGTCTTTTTTGATTCCATCTGTGCTGCTTAAAATGTAAGAGGCATTTATTTTCTATGGTTCAGCTCTTGGCACTTGATTGTTGATTTGTTCTCCTATAAGAACTTTCATGTTTTATTACCTGCAAGAGATAACACCTTTTGCTGCTGAGGATCACAAACCTGGTTTTGCTGCTCTGCTTTTTAGTGTCATTTTATTTAGTGGTTCAAGAGAAAACAGCTAGGGTGCTGATGAGGAGAAACAAGTACAAAGAATTTCATATACACATTCAAGAGTTCAGAAAAATTAAAAGTTCTAGCATATTTACTATGAAAGTCTGATGCTAAAGCAACACATGGGCTAGAAAAATGCTTTCGATCAGATAATAGCAATAAACCAAAGTCATACTGGATATCAGATTTAATTTAGACAGTTTCTCTGTGAAATATGAGACTTGTAGTCAATGAAAATATAAACACAAACAAACCCCCATGCACACACCTGGCACACTATTACAAGGCTTTCGTCCTGCACATGGGCAAACATTGACAGATTTGTTCAAATGTAAGTAGGACACAACCTTTACCCTTTTGATTCAAGCTTTATCTGAGAGAAAATCATATTGATATTGGAAAGCTGTACAGTATGTACAAACTTTAATTATAAGTTAGGCTATGCTACCCTGTGCTTTCACAGAGCAACCACAGGAATGTCAATAACTCAGTACTTATTATTTGACCTCATTTTGCTACGCTGCTTGGCTGAACAATGTAAGTCTGCATCTTTTGCCAAGAATTTCCGACTTCAAAGACTCCCCTCTGGGTGGCACTTAGGGCCCTGGGTTAACTTTAAACATGTTCATAACATGATATAAGGGGCTTTAGGTTTCATTATTAACATTCTAGAAAATTAGAGACATAGAATACAAATTCCTTAGGCTGTTTCTTCTGAAGCATACATTTTTCAGAATACGAGATGCAAGAGATAGTAATGACTTCACTCTTGACTCCTGATGAAGTGATAGAAAATAGGCAATGTTTCCTTGCTCTGACCCCTACAAGTATGCAATGACTGACTTAAAAAAAAAAAAAGTGTGGTGGTTGTGGATTTTGTTTTACTTTTGTTCCATTTTTATTTGTTGGTTTGATTTAGTTTAAATAGGACCTAGACCCATAATCTTCTTCCAACAGACTCTAGTTTGAGGTCATGTTTTCTTCTGTATGCGGCCTTCCCATGAAGGTAATGATTTACAAAGGATCAAAGAGTTGCAGGCCTAGTTTTTACTTTCTCCACTATAGTCACAAATATGTAGTCTCTGTACTCCTCATCTCTATGATGATACATTCTACTGCAAGAAGTTTGGACTCTCTAATCCTTCTACATGGTGGGCCTTGGGGCAAACTCTCCCACTTAGCTGCCATGAGTCTACATGCAGTGCCTGACAAAACTGCTTTGTGAAGGAAATATCATTATTTTTATAATCTTACTCATCTTACAGCATAGTGAATCATGTCTGACACTAAACAGACAAAATATAAGATTATCATTATCACAGTCTATTGGTATTTACTTCATTTTGAGATCTCCTTGAAACACATCTGAGTCCCAAATTGCACAATTACTGTGAAGCTCCACCATGAAGCACTTAATGAAGCAAATTCCCCATGGCTCCAGCACTACCAAAAAAGGAGAAAAGAGAAAGGAGAGGAGGGCTTTTCCATCATATGTTGACTTTCTTGCCTTGGCTGACACTGCTTTTCCTTTCTCATGACATGTAGGAGTTAGTACAAACCTTACACAGAAGTTGCTGTCCTGTCTACCCTGAAAGTCTAGGAAGCAGGTTGCCTCTGAAGTAACTGGACTAGAAGAATCAATATTGTACATGAATTTTTTGTTTGGAAATAGTGTTTCTGCTATCATTTTTTCCCCTCTAGTCACAGTGAGGTTTGGGGATATATATTATCAGTGCTCAAATAGTACATTTTGTTTATATGCTATTTAAAAAGGGATCTGTACCTGTAAGAGCAATTAAGTAAGAAGTGGAGATAATTGCTATTGTTAGTTTTCCACTTGCAGAATGAAATAGGGAACTTAATGTATATCTAGATCTATCCCTACACACAAAGGGCAGAACAAGTAACTAAAATGTAGCAAGTTCTTTGCAAAAATAGCAGCAAAGAATCTTTGGCTTCACGGTGTTGTCCGGGAGGTAAGGCAGATAATAGCATTCCCTGATAAGAGTTTCCCAGTCAAAGAACACATTTAGCAGCAGCAATACCTGAAACCCACGCTGTGCAACTTTAGGCATCACCTCAGATGTGGAACAGTTGGACATATTCACAGGGGCTTTTTGATAACTCCAGGACATAATGTGTGCTCTGATCATCTACAAGAAATAGGAAGGCTTTTCATATGCATGACCTACCATGCATTTTAACTGGGAGAGGAAAAGTACTTATCGAGATAACACTGACAGGTGGCAGAGCAACTTGAACGGTACAAGATGGAAATTCTCAGCCAGAGGGTGGCAAGAGAAAATTAAATAATGCTGACTGGTATAAGCTGATATGTCTCCAGTTACAGCATTCTAATTGTGTGAAATAGGACATTGGGAGAGACTTGAATTGATAAAGTTGATAATTCTTATTTTCTCACTATTGGAGTTTATTTTTCTTACAGTATTCTTTCAAACTGAATACAATCACACTTTGTGCAGCAATATTTGGGATAACTTTAAGATTAAGCCATTAAGAAGAGCAAGTTTTTTCTTTATCTGCTTGCAAAAGGCAATCATTAGATTCTGAGTCATGTGGCTCCAACTAATCTGCTTAAAGGAAGAAAGTATTTTTCAGGCATCCTGAGTCATGGTTCCCTTTTATATAATTTTCTCTTTATCACATTTTCTTTTACCTTCTCCATGATTTGAATAAGCTAAAAATAACTCAAGGATGGCGCATTATCCTTAGTTTGTTAGCTGTTAAGTTTAAAATAAGTTCTCTACCTTATAGCTTTTCACCACCAAACAAAATTGGAACCCCAGTTAGATCTGAATGATCTCATTGGGGGTCTTGGTTGTTTTGTTTTATTTTTCTTGATTTTTGAGAGAAGTCAAGTATTTGATAAAGAGATGGCTTTTCCTAAAGTTTTTCTTCTTCAGTCTTACGGCTGTGTAATGAAAGTGTTTCACTAATATTACTTGCAAATATCATCAGCACATTTTAGATGTTTTTGACTATTTTTCTAAATCAAAATAGTCAGAAACTCAACATCACCACCAATACCAACTCCTTTGCCAGTTGCTTCAGATTTACAGTTCTTTTATTTTGGTGTGAGCTACAGCAACCCACAGACATCTGAGAAAATAGGAGAATTTGTCCCTGTATATTTTTGCCTAAATTCATCTACTTCAGCAATCTTTCAGTATTAGTGGAAAAAAAAAAAAAAAAAAAAGAGGTCAGATTTAAAGTTGCTTTTAACTTCCTTTTAGCTTTGTGTACACATATGTACATGCACATGTGAACTATTAATACACAGCTGTCTCTTGATAGATGTATATGATTACTAGCTTTAATCACCTCTCAACAAACTAAAATTGTTTAAAAATGCCTCTGTATTATCTGATAATGTATGGTGTTTGTTGCAGCTTCTATTAAGTGTGAGTTAATCTCTCACAAAACAATGTTTTACCAAGTCTCAAGGTTGGCTGTAGGACGCACCATTTTAGCTGATATCACACAGGAGATCAGTTATTTCCCATTGTGATTCCCAATTGGCATCTTGCAGTGAGCTTGTTTACTGCTCTGCAGCAGAATGGATTGTCTGCTGTTAAGTACAAAAAAGCTGCATAAAAATAGTGTTAAGTCTCTGGTTTAAGCTGACAAATTCTAGGGAAGTCTAAATTAAAGATGAAGTATCACAACAGCACTCGTTTTTTGCAGCAATATTACCTTGGAATGGGAAAGGAAAGCAGCATAGGTAATAGTTCTTGTCAGTCTTTTACTTAGATTCAGAAAAGTAAGAGCTTTTACATGGTTCTTGTTTTTCCTTTTCAGACAAAGGAACAAAGCAGTGTAAGTGGGCCAGTACTTATAGGCCAGCTTTTGGTCCAATTGTAATTTGAAATGATTGGGAACATAAGAATAGCATTTCTAATGGAGGTGTTGACTGAGAAGACAGGCAGTACATTTATAAGTGACAAGATCATAAAATCAGTTCTTCAGGAGAACAGTAAACCTACTTGATTTGAGGGGTATTAGATTAACTGATTTAAAAGGTCTGACATAAGTAATCCAAAAGTAGTATTAGAAATCTGGTATAATGAAACTTTTGCTTTCTCTGTGTCAACAGAATCCTTAAAAGCAGGCAGTGAGAAAAATAACATTTAGATATAAAACTAAAAAGGAAGCATGCCAAAGCAAACATAAAGAAAGGGACCTATTCTGGTTGCTGAGATGAGAATAAATGGGAGGCAGAGGAAAAAGGGCTCCTCAGGATTGGTGACCACAGAGCAGAAGATGTCAAACAAAGGTGGGCATGCTTGTGAAAAAAAATAGGAAATAAGACTCTAAGAGGGAGAACAAAGAAGAGTAGTGTTTGTTACATAAATTACACATCTAGAAGAATTAAAAATAAAATTTCTTTTAAGACACTATTATGCATTTTTTTTTACTACTATGTAGAGAAAATGTAAAATGAATGAATATATGACAATTCAGATCACTCCAAGCCCTTGAGTTCACAGCAGGACTAGATTAACAAAATGATCCTTATCCCACCAGCTATATCTCTTCACAGTACTGTTTCCAGGCATACAGAAACCTATGTTTGTCAGAAGACAAACTTCTGAGCAGCCTGCACGAGGGAAAGAATAATCTTTGTATATTCATTCAGATGAAAAAAATAAATAAATGAAAAAAGGAGTACCTTATGCTAAATTCAGCAAACACGGCTGGAAAAAAAGTTTTGCAGAAATTATATTTCTACCAGTTACTATTCTAGGCTCTGATTAAGTCACTTAGCATAGACCACTTGGTTGTTTAGACGTTTTGTATGGACAGCAGACAAAAAACCAGCACCTTGAGGCCACTAGAGTTCTTATTTATCTGCGGAAACATCTTTCTCTGTTGGCAACTATGGTCCTAAAATAGACATAATCGGCAATGTAAGGTGAAGGGATTTGAATCTATGCTCTAAATTTAGCTAATTGTCCTTGCTCTTTGTCACCAATGTTTATTCAGTACCTCAGTAATTGTAAGATTTTTTTTTTTTTCCTATGCAGTGACTTTTCTCAGTAAAAGTCTTTGTGTAGTTGCACAACTTCTGTGCAGGTTCTGCATGCAGTAGTTGCTATTTTTCAGCCAGGAAGTGGGTTGCAGCTACAGAGAACAAACTTTGGCTTCTATTTTTGAAGCCCGAGGCTCTGGTCTGCAGTCGAAGCCAAACTCTCATTGCTTGAGTTGTGCAGTGTTTAAATAAAAGTAATCTCGGTGTTAAATTCAAGCTCTCCATGCCATAACAATGAATGTAACATACTGCTCCTGGGAAGTGCCTGTAGGGTTGGAGCCATGCTTCTGGAAGCAGGTGTGTGCATACAAATGGCAAGCAGGGAGAGAGAAGAGCTCCCAGAAAGCACTGGACTTTTTGTAGTTCCTGGAAACTGTGGGGCTCAGCAGTTCAGTCTTCGTTGTGGGTGGCTGGAGAAACCCACCACTTTCTGAGCATAGATCCTAGGAAGCCACTTAAGAGAATTTCCCTTCTTTTTTCTAGCTAATCTTGCATAGGAAGGGTTTGAGGCACAAATAAACTGCTGTCACTGAACTAATATGACCCAGTTTCATATTTATTTATGAATAGGTATTGCATATTGCTCTTTTGAAATGAAAAACCTCATGTTAATAAGAATTTTAAGCACTTGAAGAGCACAGCTGTACACGTCTGTCAAAATATAAGAAAAGTAATTATAAGTACATGCCAGAAGCAGTGTACTTAGCATTAAAAAAAAAAAAAAAAAAAGAAAGAAAAGAGGATCTTTGTGTCAATGCCCCATGGGCACCAGTGGTGCATGGTGTTTCTGAGTAGCTTGACCTGAGAACCTCTGGGGCTCTCTTCCACACTCTACACATGGGCCTGGGCACCTAATTTCAGCTCAGCCTGCAGTTGTTGCTGAGCTAAGATTTAGATGTGTCCCCAGCTGATGTTGGCTGAATTTCCTGTGCTGACTTTATCTTGTACCTGACTTGTCACCTTACATTTTTCTCATTGCCACTGGACTGTTGATGGGATGCAGGGCTGTGGCAGCCCTGCCCTGCTGGCCCACTTGGCTAATTCCAAGGTGATACCTGTCGATGAGGTCACAGTTTGCTCTGGAGTCCCCCTCAGATCTTTCTCATCCTCCTTCATAGAGCAGCTCCTGCTGCTCCCTGACACCAACACTCCTTAAAAACTCCTTATTGGCATGAATATTATTCAAGGCAGTTCATTCATAGGGATGAATGTATGGATGCTCTCTCACTAGACAAGGAATGTAGAAACAACTATTCTGAAGCACTGTAATTGCTGAAGAAAGTAGCAGTTGTTGATAGTGCTCATGATTTATCTGCACTTTTGAGACATGCTTCTATAGAGCACCATGGGTTTTACCATAAAATTTAGCTAAGTAGTTCCATTAGGAATATTTTAAAAGTTTATTTGCCATTTTAAAATTTTTTAGGTTCATGATTCTCTTTATAGTTAGTAACAAAAAAACTTATCAAGCAAGATGTTATTTCCTGCTCATAGATATCTACTTTATAAGGAATGATTAGGAATGTCGAACAAAAATGGTTTCAGATCACTTTCTAATTCCTTTCCATCAAACCAGATAAAAAGAATTATTTTGGCTTTCTAGTCTTTTCATTTTTCTTCCAGAACCGTCTCAATTGAAAATCCAAGCAATGTTTCTGCAAGCAGTTGACCCTGTCAATAGGGTTGCACTAGATCTTTCCTTGTCATAAAAGGGAGGGTTTGTTGGTGGCTGGCTGTAGCTGCCCCATTCTGAAGGCCACACTTAGTGCCAGGCAGCCCCAATGCTCACATGTCCTTTACAGGCTGGTGTTGTGCAGCAACGTCTCCCCTGTGAGAGGGTGCTCTTGGAAGAAATACCTGGAGATATCTGGAGATCAGTGGAAGCTCAGATGTATCGGCCTTAATGATCTGCTGACGTAAGGGTCCCTCAGGTCTGCCATCTATTTGAAGCAGAAACCTGCCCTAGGTATCTAGTTTTCTGCCTCTAAATAATTCCTTTGTCACCAGTTACTGCAATTCTGCTTAGAGTTCCAACCACCTGAAGAGTCATGTGTTTTGGTGCAGGTTTTTCAACATCAGAGGGGAGAAAAAGGGCATCAGCATACCTGGTTTCATGGTACAGATGATGCAGAGGAAATCCATCTAGCACCTATTATTTATATTTATACAGCCTTTAAAAGGGTTTCCAGTTGGTTCTTCTTTGCTTAGTAATCTTTCTGATAAATTAGGATTTTTTTTTTTGAAGCCAGCAGCAGTAATGAAGTCATAGCAACAGGAATAAAAAGAGAACAAAATGAAGATGTGGTTGAACCCAGCTCTTGNGAATTAGATCTTTTGTGTTATAGACAGACATATGATTCTAAACTACAGAAACTAGTTTGAGGTAGCTTCTAATTAACTAGAATTAGCTGAAGATTTATGAAGACAGAGAAAGATGTTTGGTTTGTTAAAAAGAGAACTGAGAAATCATGTGTTCCCATGAATAAGTTTCTGAAGAAGATAATGGATGGTAAAAGGCTAAAACTTATTGACGATAAGAAGAAAAACAGCCAGTTTCTAGAAACATAAATCAAGGGAGTTCAAGTACTCGAAAAGCATAAGTTTGCAAATGTCATTTTCTCACAGATTTTAATCTCTGAAACAACACATGTATCGATGAGACTAGTCCTTCAACTTCTAGGGTTATAAAATCAAGGTTGGACACCTTTTTGAAAGATAAGCTTTAGCCAAAACAGGTTACTGAACACACTGGAAAGCTAATTGGATGAAATGTAATATGAAAGCATTGAGAGTAGAAGCTTTAATGATTCATTTTAGCTATAAAAGTCTGTGAGGCCAATTAAAATACTCTAGTTGACCTAAGTCGATTTTTTTTTTTTCTGTAAGAATAATGAAGAGCATTAACCTTCTTAGGCCACACACCAATTATTTAATTACTTTCCATTCTCAGTAAACTTTCCAGAACTAGCACATTTTACCAGGATTAAACACATCTATTTTTTAGTGAAAAGAGACTTCACACAGAGGAATACAAGAGATATTGAACTGTATATACACAAGTGAATTACAGCATCTTCTTTCTAATCAATGGACAACCTCTAGCATACATAGGTGGAAATTACTTGATGGCCTTCAAGTTATTTATACAGTAAGTTAGAAACAAGTCTGAATTCTACCAGAAAAGACATTGTGGTTCCAGATCTGTTAGCTAAACAGAATGATTGAATTTAATTGCTAGTCCAGCATTTCTTTAAACTTGTTTTGAAAGCAGCTCTGCATGATGGCACATCTGTGAGGGAGGTATAGTATTTTGCCTATCAAAAGAGCTGAGAAGGCAAAGCCTTGAATATTTTCCTTGTCAGATGATACGAGGAACATGAGTTAATGAAATAGGTTTTGAGATTGTTTCAGTAAATGGCTTGCTAAAATAGGTTTCCTCCCATGTACAGTGTGGAAAATTGGAACAGAAGTAAAAATCTGTAAAGTCTCTGTGAGATTTGGTTTGGGTTGTTTGGGTTTTCTTTTGTTTTTGGGGGGTTTTTTTGCTTGTTTTTTTATTTGTTGTGTGTTTGGGATTTTTGTTTGGTTTTTTTTGTTTTTTTTTTTTTTTTAACTCGAGCCCACATATGCATATAGAAGTTTCCTTTTTTGTTATTGTTACTGCAGAATATAGACCTGGAAATTATTCACAGACCATTAGTCATAATGACATTTAAAAAACAAGGGGACAAAATGAGCTTCCAATTCCTCTTCCTTTTCTTTTTTCTCTCTCAAAAAACACTCTTGTATGGGATTGCATTAAGGAGGATAAATTGGATGGACTCTCTTCCTTGTTACATCTATATGGGCCTCTTGCCATCTGTGAGATGGCTCACTTGGGTATCACAGAATTTATTTCTACATATCTTGCAATTAATATCAAGTGCTTCTTTAAACATGTGGTTCAAACTCTGTGGGGAATTCTACAACAAGATTTTAGTTTCCTGACAGCACTTCAAACCAAAATAGTTTCAAATATGCAGTAAAAGGGAAAGTAGTTGCTGTGGGATAAACTTAAGGGTCATTTTTTAAAAGGACACATTCAGATACAAGAGTAATGCTCTCTTCTGAGCTGAGAGACCTATTCTCTTAGTCTGTGAGCCTGTATTTCCTGATAACATTAATCAGAGTAATGTATGCATCCTGAGTGGAGGCTAAATCCTTAATTGTCCTAATGATACTGTTTGGAGTTAGGTGTTTTGGTGGAATTTCTTTTTTTTTTCCATTTTTATCTTTGTGGGGTTTTTTTCTTTTAAAAGCTTGAATGTTTCTTCCGTTCTTACTGGATTTAAACAGATGTGTAAAAAGGAAGGGCAAAGATGCCCTATGGGACTTTCATTTACTGAAAAGGATGTTAATGGCAAGAATCAAAAGAACAAGAATATAACCCTGATTCTTACTATGAATCAACAAAATTTAATGGAGATATAAACGCTGTTTGTGCTTCCCTTAATGTAGTAAACTCTTGTGGAAATTTGAAGCAAATGTAGACAAATGTTTTATTATATGAATAATGCTGTCATTTAATTTCTTAAATAAATTCTTAGTACAGCATCATTCCAAAATTCCTCATACAATCTGCAGAAATGGATCTAAATGAAAATAAAAATATAATATAGCTAAAACCACATTCTTTATATTGACCCACAAGTAACCTGAATAAAGTCATACCACAGTCTTTTTCCTGTTACTGGTCCTGACACACAGAAGGTTTTCTTTCCCTAAAAAAAATCCTGTAAGCATCTATCATACTTTCACCCTACTCATCCTATCTGCAGTACTAATGCAAGAAAGAGTGAAGCCAGAGCAGGTATGTGTACATGGACAGACGTCACATCCTTGGACCCTGTCTAGATCCATGTCCAAGCAAGGACTGAAAGCACTGTGGAACTGGGATCGGTTTCTGATCAAGGGACATTCCCAGAAGCTGCTTCCTACCAAATAAATGGAACTTTGGAGTACGGAATATCCACTATGATTTGCATAGATAGCAGGACTGATTTACTAGGATGTTATTTCAGTTTTATGGTGATACGAAGCAAGTGAATCACTGCATCTATCTCGGCAGTTTATTTTCCTTTGGTTGACAGAAGACAGATTGCATGATTCTATCTATACGTAGGATAGAGATGATCTTCTTCCTCCTTTATAGATTATTTAAAAGCAATTAAAAATTTATTTAAATACTGGTCGACCCAGGTGTTCAGGACATCCAGATTTGTCAATACAATAGAGAAACTGGTGTTTGACCCAAAAGCTCTGTCACTCTTGTATAAATGTTACTCAAAACCACCACCACGCAGGATGCAATGCATGTTTACAGAGGGGTTGGGCTGCTGTTGTCACATCCTTTATCCCCAGCAAGTTCTGGAGACAGAGGCACAGATCATAACCAAGGTTTATTGGAACATCTATTGTTTATTAATTTTTTGTTATTAAAACCATCTTGCTGTTGTTATTGATACCAGATGGCTATTTGCATGGTATATTTACTTGTTTCATCACACAGTTCACAGTCACTCATAGCTACCTAGTGGAAGGCAGAATAAGGAGGCCAACTGAGAAATGAGGCCAACAGAAGAGCAAAGTCATGCTGATGCACCAGTGGTCTCTTGGTACAAGCTCAGAAAGTCCCCTAAGAGGTGGTGAGCATGCCATCTTGTTGTCTGTGTCCATAGAAGCCAGTAAGCTTTTTTATGTGGTCTGTCATCACACACCCTGTTCGTGTGTGTGTTGGCCTTATATAAACGTGGTTAATCCTTGGTGTCCCAAGTTTGTCAGGTCTCAGATTCACCAGGAACACTAGACTCCAGTGCTTATATATGTCCTCTTGAGTACCTCCTCCCAACTCTCTCTCTTCCTGCCCTGATGTCCTTTTATTTTAAGATTAATATGTAATAAAAGCAAAGTCAAATTATCATAGAATTATTTTCTTTGAGAAAATCTCTTTTCCCTTCTGTTAGGAGTTATTTATATTATGTCACCTCAAAATTTATTACTCTTCAAAAATTCCAGTATAGCAGGTGTATATGGAGTTCATATAATATGATCTGCTAATTTGCAAATATTGTTTTATCACAGATAAAAATTGTTAAATTTTTGCCTTTTTGCACTTAGGAATCATGGCAAAGTTTCTCCTGCTAGGGAACTATGAATGTCTCCTGCTTCCCTATTCTGTAAATTTCTGAACACTGTTTTTCTGTTTATAAATATAAGAAAAAACAGAAGCAGCCAAAAAAATTACACAACTAAAAAAAGGCCCATTGTTCTGAATCGTAAAACTGCCAAAAAGGTAAATTGCAGGTCTGAAAATGAATTTATTAAAAGAAGATGGAAGACCTGTTTTTTTCAAACCTTCCAATAGAGGCACTAAATCAAATCCCAAATCTTCAGTAGCAGATATTAGACGTCAAGCTTACAGCTCCCACATTTATCTCCCCATCCTCTGGGTGTAGCTTTGTTCAGTGCTGGAAAGAATAGGGCTTCTATAATTAAGATGCAAAGACTCTGTCTCTGTGTTCTTCCTTACACTATCTATATTATTAAGGACTAAAGTCCTTAAAGCCCAGGCACCTGAGACTTAAAATAAACCTCATATGAGGAAAAATAATATTTATTAAAGTGAAAGCTGTTGACAATTTACAACTTATTCAGGAAATTAGACCATTATGCTTTCATAGTTTCTTAAAAAAGTCTTTATTAAGTTATTCCTCTTAAAAATTAATTTGAAGTGATTCATAATTTCTTCTACTAGCTCTTATTGTACCCTTCTGAAAATGCTTCCTTTTAAGATTCAAACACAAAGCTCTCTACTTTTCTGTTAGATACTGCTGTGGATATTTCTGAAGAGTGATTTATAAGCTGTAGATTCCCTTGCAAGTAAAAGGATTCAAAATGAAAAAAATCAAGACAAATAGCAAAGCTGACCTAAAAAGCTACTGTTCAGACCTAAAACTTTGATTTAGTAAGTTGTCCCTCATGCAGCTTACAAATTGGTTAAACAAAATTTGGTTGCTCTTTAAAGGAAAAGAAACCCTCTCATTGGAAAAGTCTTGGGAAAAGATCGGGGTAGTAGTTTATTGGGATGGGCAGCAAAATTAAAGTTCTACCTGTGCTGTTCTGGCAAAACCAAGCAAACTGAGAAGTGTCACAGAGGTGGTAGCTTTTTAAATTCCTGGACAAATGACATTGACTCTAACATCAAATTATTACATCTACACAGAAAAAGACAAAGCTTTACAGAATGACCATTAGTAGTAATGTAAAGGAGCCATTTGGAGAGAGAAACAGAAAATTTTTAGCAATCTATATACTACAGCAGAATAAAGAAATATTTCCTAATTATGTTGTATCTGAAAATGCAACAGATTTGTAGAAACCTCAATTTTTTTCTGGGTATATGCAATGAGAATTAAAGATGGATGGCTCTTAGTTAATTTTATCTCACTATTCTGTTCTGTTTCTACCTCACAAATGGTATATTCACAGTTACCTGATTTTTAGGTAGCTGACATGACAAGCTCCTCACCAAAAGATCTTGAGGATGCATGGTTTCAGGGGACACTGGATAAATTTGAAGAAATTGTCATGGGAGGCTACTAAACACACAAAATCTCTCCATGGTTCAGGAAATGGCCTGAGTTTAAAGTGTTGAAGTCAAGAGGATTAGTTGGGGGAAAAAATGGTTACTAGTTCTTCCCCTTTGCCCCTCTGGTTTGGGATGGTGCTGGACACAGCATCCTTGGCTGGTGCTGCCAATGCAGGGCATTCTCCAGAAGATCCTTTTGCTCCAACAAAAATGAATGTTTGATTTATGAACTACTTGCAGCTATTGTTGTATATTTCTCTTGTTCTGCATTTCTCTCTGAACTGCCATTTCTATCTAGGAGAGTACCTTCCAGTGTACTTTTGATAGAAGTTACTGGATGGAAATTATAAATCAATATCCTTTTCCTAGCAAAATTTAGTACCCTTAGACTTGTGGTCTTTTTTTTTTTTTTTTCCTTCTTTTTATAAATATGTACTGAGGAATACATATTGAAACAGATTGAAGGAATCACTCCTTTAGGAGACTAAGTTGCTGTATACATTGTGTTTTAATGAACAGCTGTGCTCTTCCATCTCAATTAGTGTCCATAGTGCAAGTGGAACTGAAAACAGGAGAGAATACAAAGGGCTGCATCAGCAGTATCAGGAAGTTCCTATATCTGAGTCAAAGAAAGAGGTCAATTTGTCATTTTTATCAATTTCTGTGAGGAATGAGAAAGGAAGAAGATTGAGTGAAGTATGGGAAAAATAATTAAAGAACCAGGCCAAGTAGTATCCTCTTGAACAGGGAGTTCAATGGAGAATATGAGAAGCATAGATAATACCTATAGAGAAATTCTCCCTAGTGAAAGCTCAGGGCACCCATAGAAGGATTGCACAGGTCAGTCTTGTGATGATTTCTGTTCACAGTACAAAAGACATGGTCTGTGGTTTATATAAATCATTGAAACTATTTATAGTGTTTCACATTACACTGTAATTTTCTATTATTTGCTATGGACCTAAAAGAAGCATTTTCTGGCTGTTTTAGATGTAGTTTTATTTTTTTGCTGAATTTTCCTTTCTGTTTTTCCTTAAGATCTTAATTTGTAATTTTTCATATTCTTCTATATTGTAAATAATGTACAGTTATCCGTCAGTAAGAACTACACCCTTATGGGCTTGTCGAGTTTTACAGAATTTACCTGACAACACAGCCTGGGACAGCTACAGTACCCATGGGCTCAAGTTGGTCATCAGAGAGATTTTTTTGTGCACAGCTGCCCAAGAACATAGAGCTGAATTACTACCAGGGTAAGGGGGCATTGTGAGCAGCTGCAGGTGTGCTCAGCCACTAAAGCTGAGGTGATAGCTAGGATGGAATTCTTATCACCTAAACCTCAGAAAGTACAGCAAGGACATCTGCATAAATTCTGGTACAGAGCAGCACAATGGAGAAAGATAGGCATTTTTAGAGCCTGATTCATCTGACAAAATGTAGATATTTAGTTCAAAAAGATAGGATTTTCAGCACAGAAATGCCTGTCTTTCTGTGGGACTAAAAGCCTTTTAGTTCAGATGAATCCCATGCAGAGTGTCTGCTGTGGCAGAGCATTGAAGGATATCTTCACCCTGATTTGCTGCAGAACTTCCTCTGAGAAGTACCTGGTGCATGGATTTTCTGCAGAAAAAAGAAATCATCTTTAAAAGTTTCATTTGCTGATTTTTCCCTTCTAATATTCATTAGATTTTCTTTTATTCCTGTTGTGAATGTGTATCACATCAGCCATCCTAAATGAAATCAGAGCTTAGTCATGAATATATTTTAGCACTCATTCATTAATTTTTACCCCTCAAAAACTTCTATAAAACAAGTTACTGTATTTTATTAGTGCAAACATATTTGTGGGGTTTTTTGTCATTTGTCTGGGCTTTTTTATTTTTTCCTGTATTCTGACACCAATGAAATGCTGTAAAGCAATTTATATCTGCTCAAACATGTTTGCTGATGGAAAGTTCCTTATATACATTACTACATTGAAAATGGAGCAGCCTCTGGAGAGTGGGATTTTTCCAAAACACAGACAAAGTGTTAAACATATAATCCTACTCCAGTGTGATTAATTACATATCAAGTTGCATGAGACAGGCACTCTGAACTTGCAAAAGCATGCAAGTTCAGAACACCTAGAGTGAATACACTCAGAAATACGTGGGGAAAATGAATAGGCATCTTATGTTGGAGAGATAAATGAAACTGTACAAATGCATTTCCAAAAACCAACACTGTATTTGAAAAAAATAGGATAGAGAGAAACAATGCCTCCTTGTTCGTCCTTGCATTTTATATAGGATGCTGCCTCACTGTGTGACCTGAAGGAGCTGTTGCAGTGCAGAAAGAACACCAATACAGCAAAGAGTGTCTTGTTTCTTCTGTAGGCTCTTTAAGAGTTAATACACATGCTAATTGACATTGCCATGCCCTACAGTACCCCCCTACCCAATCTTTAACCTCTCGTGTGAATAAGCATGACAGGCCTGCTTCAAGTAGAAAAATAGAAGACTATTTGACCTGTTAACTTAGCAGAAAATATTACTTTAAGGGGAGAACCGAAATATACCTTTTCTTCAAATAACCCTACACTTGTTGTCATTAAATAGTAAAGATTTATTTTTTTAAAAGAGGCATTCATTTTTTCAGGTTTTTAAATATAGGGGAAATCTGATATTTTGAATGCTTATACTAGTGTCAGCAGAGAATTAATTCTTTCAAAATACCTGAATAAAAGTCTAGGGGCATGGTGCCTCTCAGCCATTTCCCTATGATTTTACAATTCCCATTTAGTGAAGAAAATCTGTTCCCTAATTTAAGATTATTTTTAGGATACTCTAACTTACAATGTTGCCCACACGTCTCATGAACGAGGATCAAATGGGTCATTGCACACAGCATTTTCCCTTTTCCCGTCCCCATTTTGTTCCTATGTTTCTTCCTTCAAGAATTTTTATAGAAAGGCTGAGGACTGGGAACTGAAGCAAGTGGGTCAGCTTTGTGCCTCATCAGCAACATAAAACCTCTGGAACAAAAGCCAGAAGTTCTGCCCTGACTATCTAACTGGCATTCTCTGTCAGGAAGATACTCATAATTCCAGGTAATAAAATGACTAGGAAGCTCATTCTGTGCTTAGCAGTCAAAATTAAGTATGTCAAATGAATAAAGCCTTCTTAAATAAGTGTAATACTAAGGACTGCTATTAATTTCAATTGGTTAATTAGTTTTAGGGAATATTTTGATCAACGTTTTTGACTGCTGAAAATGATGTAAATGAAAAGCCAACATACTCTCATTTTTTCTCTTGTTAACATTCTTGGGACTGGAAGAGATGCTAATTTGTATTTGTCTACTGCAAGAATAAAGCTACAGCATGTTGGGTTTGGTTATTTATGCTTGTGATAAAATATCTAAGACTAATTTTGAAAAAAAAATAAGAAAAAGTAAGAATAATTGTTTGGTAAACACTTCTCAGAAAATGTGAACATTCTTCACCTAACTCACTACTTCAAAATGTGGCTATATAATTCTTTTAGCTAATCTTTGGACACAATTTAGACAGTTATATCTGACTTAGCATGCACTTTGGACTACTGCATTATTGAGTGAAAGAAAAGATTCTTCTATTCTTTAAGTTCCCGAATTAGAGAAATTCAGTATGTGCAGTTACCAGATCTGTTTTTAGAATGGTAAATGCTACATTCAAAACAACTGTTATAGACTCTATTATGTATAAATAACATATTTTGATAGATGTTCCTTTTATGGTGTAATGAAAAAATCTTCTTAGGGGCTTTGATGGTTCATATATGTATACTGGCATACACACATATTAATATGTCTATATGTAATAATATTTATTGGTCATAAATTAATTCATATTTAGAACAATATTCATAATTTTGGCTCTTATTTCTCAGAAATAAGTGTTTTACTTCTCAGTAATCCAAAGGGTTTGGATTCTAAGCACCCACTAATTTTCCATGCTAAAACTTTGCTGGAAGTAAACATGCGCAGAATAGTTTGCCAGAAGAACTAATTTTCATTCTTTGCAATTTTTTTTTGTTTGAAGTCTTCTTATAAGTAGAACTTAACAGCAAGGGAAATTGAGAGTAGGAATTTCCACAGCTACCACTACTATAACTTCAAGCAAAGCAGTGCACTGCAGGAGAACCCAGACTATGGTGTTAAAGTATTTCTGAGATTGGATGGCCCAAACATGTCTAGTATGATACAAATTTTTGGAGACTTGGTTCCTAAAAGTGCAGTGAAATGATGAACAAAGAAAGTGAGCACAGTCTGTTTGCTTTTGAGTGTTACATCTGTTCTCCCAAACCTTTCATGTCACTTGGCCTTGGATTACCATCCAGCAAGTCTGATGGCAGTGGCCTGGTTTCCAAACTTTATTTCTTTGAAGTGCTAGAGATGACTTTAGCACAGAACATGTAAGTAGAAAACTTCTTGTGTACAGCTATTCCACACAATTGCAAGAGTCTATGTAAATCTTGGCCCTTAATGTTTGCATCCTCTTATCAGGTAGGCTCTTGACGGTATGGATCAAATAAAATTTTTTTTGCACTGAACTCAGTGGGTTACACACGTGTAAGAGCTTAAGGGGCTTGGAACAGTGGGCTTTTAAATACACTCGTCATCTGATTTCACATCTTCTGAAATGTGCTTTGCTGAAAGCATGATGAAGTTCACATGAACCCCTTTGACATGATGATGGAGAGGAGTTGAGCTTCACCCTGATATGGATGTGCACAGACAAGAGATTCTTTTAAATCAACTCAGCTCAATGAATATACAGTGTGTCCCCTGCAGAGCTGCCAAGGTCAGTAAGAGTGCTGGTAATCTGCTGTATAAATGCCAGATGCACAAGGTAAAGTGCCTCCAGGCATTTTTAGTTCACACTGTTTATAATGGAAGTCAAACGCCAAGGTTCATTACAGTAAAAAGTTTAGTGTTTCTTCCTGTCTTGCTTTGACATAAATCCAAGTACAAATAAATAAATAATGGTCTAAGGATTCAGACAGCTCCGTTTTCAGTCAGGCACAACTCTCTAGTAAACTTTAAAGGGGCCATGTGAGAACTTTGTCATTGGATTTTTTTTAACAGGTTATGCTACAGAATTCGCCCTTCTACACAATCTCTTTTATTAAGAGGGACCTTAATAAAGCATTTTGCAGCTGGGCATCTTTACCTTTTTTGCAAAACATTTGTTTTCTATTTAGCTCCTCCACAGTTTGACCCACTAACCTGCAAAGAAAGATACAATGTATTTTGGTTTGTGCCATGACATTTCATGTGCAGCAGGTTTTCTTAATTAAGTAAAAAAGGAATGGACATTTAACATAGTCTGGAAACTCCTTGATCTTTGGGTCCGAATCTCCACTGGTGCAAAGATTTGTTCTTTGCAATCCTTTCTATAAACTTATAGAGTGGGTTAGGCGAAAAGTCTACTGGAAATATATTGCATGGAATATCTCTACTAATGACTAGAAACCTTGTTATGATTTCCACTTTAGAAATTTATGGCCATTCTCTATCCATTTGATCTTGCGCCAATGCTGTCCTTTAGTCTAAACAGATCCTAGCTTGCCCTGGTGTTTCCCTGTCTATGTATTTATAGATAGTAATTAAATAAAATGTAGCCTCTGTTTTTTTAGATTACCCAAACCAAGCCCGGTTTTACTCTTCTAAGACTCATGATTCTTTGACACTACAAGAGCCATTTTCTTCCCCTGTTCTTTGCTGAGTGGTCCTAAATATTGCATAGTTATCCAAAAGCAGCCAGCTTACAAAGTACCTTGTGTAAGGCCACTCGGTTGCCGTGATCCCTTCTGGAAATACCTCACCTGATACAAGTATGAATTACCTTTGCCTTTTAAAGAATATTACTATGGTTCATAGGCATTACTAGTAAATGCAGAGCCTCTCCTTTTCTAATATTTCAAGCTTATAAAATAAGTTCTTAATATTAGCCCTTAAGTATATGACATTGTCCTTTGCTTGATTGAATTTTTATCTCATTACTGTTATGCAAGTCTCTAAGGTCATCAGGTCTTCCAAACCTCTTTTTTATGGGAGATGTTTTTCCAACATCATAACATCTGTAAATTCCAATAAAACAAGCTATCTTTTTGCAACAAGGTCACTGAAAAAATGAAATTATAATTCTCAGAACAGATTTGGTACTGGTCAGCTTCCTTCAGCATCTTCAACTTTTTTGTCCCTTTCCCTAATCTTTGTCTAACTTCTATACTAGTCCTTAACTTCTCCATGTTAACCAATTTGTTGCTCCAAAGCACCATGTAAAATGCTTGAAAGAATATCTCAGAGAAATTCCTTGCATTTACAAGGCAAATTATCAAATCAGTTTATAATAATCTGTTTGGTAAGGTTCTGCCATATTTTGTGACACTTTATGCCTTTAATTATTTTGCACCCCCACTTAAAGTTTAAAACGTTTATTTCCCTTCTGAATACTTGCATATTATTAAGAGCTGATGAGTAAGTCATTATCTGCCTGAAAAAAAAATAAATCCTCTCCACTATTCACCACAATTTTTACTCCATGCCCCAAAAAGATGGATAAGTGAAACAGAATGCCAGGGAGTATAGATCTAGATTAAGTTCTCAGTTTGTGGGTTAGTACTTCTCTGACAGCATTCAGCTGCAGTAAATCACAATAACCACTGGCAAAGGAAGTCACTGGAGAACAACCAAGATTCTTTAAATTGAACTTTGAATGAAAATATGTAACATTCGTATTCTTAAACATTATTTGTAGATTCAAATTGATAAAATTTGATGATAAACATTATTTGTAGATTCAAATTGATAAAATTTGATGATATTTTCTTTAGAGGGTTTTCTTAATTATAAGCATCTTCAGATTTTAAAGTTCAACATCTTATTTACCATTCTTTTCTTTGAATTCACAAAGAAAAAGCTAAAGGACAGTACAGAATTAGGATCCAGATTATCTTTCATTGCGATTCAGATAAAACATACAAGGAATAATGGGGAAATAAGTTGAACTTGTGAAATTAATTTCTCAACATTTAATTTTTCCATAAAATACTGACTTTCTAAAGGAAAGAATTATTTGGGTTTTTCCTTTTTAGAGCAAAGGTTGGATTTTATTGCAGTTTGGGAAATCTGGAGCATACTCTTTATGCTGTGTAATCTTGAATCTTGACATTGGTTTAGATGACACATTAAAAAAAAATAAAAAACAAACAATGCAAAAAAATTTCCTTATGCCCTTGGAGGAAGAGGATAGGCATAGCCTCTTCCTACCTTGACAAGGAGAGAGATGTAATGCCATAGTTTACAGGGGGAAACATATAATTTAAATAAGGGAGTGAATTACAAAAAATATTTCAACTTTTTAAAGGGAAATATCAGAGACTAGTAGGCCAGAGAAAAAATTTACAGCAAAGACACTAATATTTTTAGACTTAATATTTCCATTTTGCAATAATTCAGGCATAGACTTTGATTGCCATTTTAAACACTGTGAGCCCTACTGCTGGAGTTTATGAATTCTTCAATTATTTAACCATCCAACATACATAATTTTATATGATCTATAAATGAGCAGTACTTGATAGTCCCAGAGCAGCGAAGACTTTCAGAAACATTGAAGATTTGCATCACTTCCTTATAAAATACTGTCATTTCTTTGGCTCAAGATCTTCCTTGATCATACTGTGAGATGGAAAAGCAGAAATCACTTTACTGAAGTATTTTCTACATGGCCGAGTTACAAGTCTTATGTTTACCAAGTGTAGAATGGTCTTGTGGTAACACAGAGCGTAGGAGTGAGGAAGTTCATAGTCTAATCCTGGCTGTGCCCCAGGCTGTTGTATGAATCCATGAGCAAGTAGTTTAACCTCTTTGATCCTCAATTTATTTTGCAGGAAACTGGGAGGAAAATGACACAGTCTGTCTCACGACTGGTGTCAGGAGGGTACCTTCTGGCACTTTTAGATGGAATTGAGTGCTCCAGAAAAGCAAATCTTATTACCTTTTAGCCCACTTCTGTCTATTAACCATCAGTGGAGATGGGATCAGAGGCCTTACCACTTGCCAGGGGAGGTGCATGAAAACTCAGTTTGAAGATTTACCTAAATGCTCAACATTAACTCTTAAAGTCTTCATTCGTTAATTCCAAATACAAAAAAGATCCCTTTACTGCTGTAATTAATTTGTACTTTTAATTGTGATTCCTGTGATCACTCAAAATAAATTTCAAATGGGAGGTTAATTATTGCTGCTAAGCATCTCCTCTCTAACAATTGTCTCTTGGATATTTTCTAGGCACAATCCACACTTCAAATCACTTTAGGTTTATAAATGAATGCCAATAGTGGAAAGACAAGCCTGGAATCTGGACATTTGAAGCTGCCAGGTGTATTGTACATATGACCACTGCTAAACTATGGTAACTGCAGTGGAAAAAAATGAGAAAAATAGAGATAGCCATTAAGAGCTGCCAAGAGTCAGCACTATGTTATTATTTTAATTGCAAGGGGATGCTAATTTGCTTTCTAATTCCAAAATGAAGTTGCTTTTGAATGTCCAATATATGTCTGAAATTACACTTTCATGCCAGTTCTCAATAAAAATAGATGTTGTTAGTAGGACAGCTGTTTAAGCATACTAAACAGAAAAGGAGAAAAGTAGAATGATGTCTTTTTTTCCATAATTTTGGAAGACAGATCCATCTCTATGTCAAGGAAGCCATAAGAATAATACAACACAGGAAATTGAGAAGAAATCTGTAAAATCACTGTTATAGTTTATGATGCAAGAAAAAAATATCACAGATCTCTGTCATAAAAGTAATGCACTAATGTAGGAGTTCTTAACTGTAATTATTTGGATTTTGAAGTATTTTATTTCCAGCATGCTGCAGAGCAATAACTCATGCTGTATATGTATGCATTAGCCCATCTTAAGACCCTGGCCTCTCCAAAAAAAAATTAAGAAAGGATGAATTTCCCATTGCCAAGCACTCCCTCATGCAAGTCCCTCTGCAAGAGAACATTCCACAAAGGTGCTACAGTAGCCCTTTGGGGACTACACTGAGTGAGTTCTTATCCAACACTTCTTTTTTCAGATTTAGGTAGGAATGTGACTTCAGGAAACAATGGAAGTGTTGAATTAAAAGAATATGGGTACATTTTGAATGCACACTTTGTTTGCAGAAGAGGATTTGTACAACTGAGGTTAGGAAGGATGGTCTTATGATTCAAAGATAAGTACTCAAGTCCTAGGTCTGCGACTTCGCATCTTGTCCTTGAGCATGTCGTCTGATTTCTATGACTCAGATAGTAATTTGTTTTCTTTATTCTGTCTGACAAAGGATACTCATCCTTGTGTGTTTATGCAGTGCTTATCATACAGGACTCCCAGTCTTTCAACAGGTTAATGAGGTGTAAGTTATGGTTTGAATTTATTATATCAGGTACTCTGCAATAACTGCCTGTACTTTTGCCATGGTAAATGTAGGTAGTTTTCTTCTTCAGTGAGGAATAAGCTGTCTCACTTTTACTGCAGAGAGAACAAGCACTCAGACTGCTGTTAGAGAATAGCAAAAATGCTATAAATCAGCATCCCACGTTAGTGTGAGAGCTTATGCATGTTGTGTCTCCTTCTGCAGGGATTCTTTGAAGTCAGCCATAACCAGCACATATAGAGAACACAACACTGAAATGATCAAATCTTTGACAATAGACTTTTAAACATGAAATATAGAAGGCTAAGAACATTTTTTGAGAAACATGGCATTTTAAGGTTCCCATCTTATTTGACTAAGAAATTTGTAACTGGCTTTTCCTCTGTGATTATTCTCAGAAGACTTGTGGTGATTTTTCTTCATTATTATCCTCATCATCATCCTCTAAACTTCTGAATTAAAAATACACCATAAGGTGGAGAGTCTAGATAATCTCTGTTCTCTCATAAGTGAAAGTTTGTTTATTGATGGTAGGTACAAGCAGTTAAATCTTTTGATCATTAACAACACTTAATGATAATTGAGGGTGAATTTTTAAGAAGTCTTACTGTAAGTATATTCAGAATTGCATGTTTATGTTTTTGATATTTCTACTATAGCTTTTGTCACTCAGGAATCGATGTTTCTTCCTTGTGAATAGGTTTTTTAATGTAATTACTAGAAGTGGTGGAACACTTATTGGCATAGTTGTGCTTTCTGCCAGGAAATCATAGTGTGAAAAATTAAAATGATTCATAGAGCATATGGATTTTTGACTGGTTTAATATCAATATTTATCATTTCAGCAAAGTCAATTCTGTTGTGATGTGTAAAATGCATCATATTGAGTTAATCACTGCAATCACTGTTTATTAAATTAATTTAATATTTTTATTATCTATTATTTCATGCACAATGTAAGGACTTTCTAGACTGATTGGCAAACCCAGAACTCCAGAATTTTCTTGAAGAGAGAAGTTCCTGCTATTTGTCTAACAATCTAAATTATCTATTGAATTATGAACCACATGACAATATCCCTTTAAGTTTGTATTGCATCTTGTTTTCCACTTCCCAGATCTGATATGCATAAAGTTTGAACCAGGGATCCATAGGAATATTGCCTTGTTTTACATAATCTTTAATCCTTTAATTCTTTACAGCCTTTCAATTTTCCTCTCCTGCTCTCTTCAGTTCAAGAATTACTGTTGGTCCTTAGGCTGAGTTAAAAACTAATCTTCCTTCCCATCATAACAATATAGAATACTGGAAAAAGATTAGCTGTCCTTGTCTCATGGCTATGTAGCAGGCAATATGCTTATTCAGTTTGCATAACACTTCCTTTCCATTTAACCTGGGTTTTGGTTTGGGGTTTTTTGGGTGTTTTTCTTCTTTGATTGTTTGGGGTTTGTTTGTTTGTTTGTTTTCCTGATGGGGCTATTTCTTTTTAATCTCCATATTGGCTGCTATTATGCCTTGTCATTCTTTCCATTCCCTCTGAAGCTTCAATAGCTTCATCAATATAATTTCATCAATTTGCATTTCTTTACAACTTTAGCTAAGGGACTTGACTTTAGAGGATCATAGGAAACTACTCATGAGTAGAGAAACCATACTATGATATGTTGCCTGAAATATCATAAAAGTTTTGACAATGGACCATTCAGGGGCTTCTTGTTGAAAAGACAAAGTTCCCAAGATGGTCTTCCTTCTTACACAGTGTCTGTTTCCCTTTTAAAATGAAAGCAAAACTGAAGAATGCACCCATGCAAATTGCTGCTTTAAAGTTCATAACATTTGTTTTTCTAATAGGATCATTATGAAGATCTTTCTTCCTCAATGTTTATTGCCTCTTAATGTTTCTTGTTATCTCAAATTAAAAGAGACAATGGAAATTTGTTCCAAATGTGTTAGAAATCAGAAAACCATGAAAAGCTCTGAGTAGTTCAAAGTCAAGAAAGGAAATAATATTTCCTTGTAATTTTTAAATATAGCAAACACATTACATACAGCAACATCTTCCAAAGGTTGAGTCTTTGGAAACAAGATATGGTGGCTGGCTAAGGTCTGATTCACCATTACCCCACAGCAGTGGAAGGTGCTGAAGATAACCAGGGTGTTATCAGCTCTGACTTTTATTGGTTCTGCATAGCAAACTAGGCAATAAGGAAAACCATAAATGCAGGATTTATTCTTTGCAGGGGTATACCTCATGCTTGGAAGATTAATGAAGAATTCCTGGTTCACTGTTTACTAAAGATACCTCTATTCTATAGTATTTTAATTGTAAATCCCTTATTTGACATACTAACTAATGGTTCCTGCTGAATTAATAAAAGTGACATATTAACTTTAAATCCCAGATAAAGTAAAGATTGCTGTTTTAATATCCCATCCATATCCTTTATCTTTCTACAGGGGCTTTCAGGCCAGTAGTTTTAATAACATGCATGAATGAAGATGCTCTTTTTTAACACAAATGGTGGCAAAGAGTTTTTCCTTTATATTAGCAGGCAATCAATTCCAATAGCTTTTTAATGCTTTTTTAAAGAATCAATTTTAAAGTAGAAGCTCTTCAGGGGACCCTCTTAGACTTCTTCACAGGCAGTCTCCTAATTTTCTATTACAATACAATCTAAAGAAGCTACAAAAATAATGCTGATAATGTTTGCTGGGTAATGATTTCCAATTTCCCCATTCCATGTACCCTGTTATTAGGAGGATCATCTTCACTGTGTAAATTAATTTTCAATTCACTTCAGGGGAACATTACAATGATTTATTCAGCACTGATGTTGAAGAAAGTATTGGGAGGTTTTTAGCAATCTGAAAAACAAAATCAATTTGTTTTGATTGTTACCATTCTAAAAAATGTTAAGACAAAGAGTTCACAGGAATATTTTAGAAGTTAACATACACCTTACAGAAGCAGTCAGTGTAATACTAGGTGTAGTTACCTGACCAGAAAGGTCAAGGCAAATGTTTGACACTTCCTAGTTTCTCCCCATGCTTCAACATTATGGAAGGACTGAGCATTTTCTAGGAGTTTTCATGTACATAGAAAACAAAAGAGATCAACCTTTCAGTCACTAAAACTGTCTCTGGTCAGTGAAGAAAATGCTTGCTGTAAGTTAGACAAGGAACTGATTGTTTCAAAGTCAACTGTGTTATTGGTAATGATACCCAGGATTTGGGAGAGTTCCAGGCTAGGAAGAAGGACGAGAAGAACTTTCACTTTCACAAATAAAGGATTTTTGTTGTACAGTAAGCATCTGTTACTAGTGCTCAGGAGACTTATACCAAAATCCTTACTCACCTGATAAAGTAGTACCTGTATCTGAATATTTGGGTTTTTTTTTTTTTTTTTGATTTAGCTGTTGCATTTTTAGAAGTGAGATTTGTGTCACTGGACGTTCAATGACAAAAGAAAAATTCAATCCATGTGAGAGTCTCTCTGGAGAAAAGAGGGAGAAGTAGAGAATCTTTGGAGTTAATAACTCTGATTTGGCCAGTTAGCCAATCTCAGGCACGAATACTTCCCTCAAGTCACAGTAAAGAGTGGAGTGATTATTTCAAACCAAGCCTGAACTAGATTTTGATATAGAAGATACTTGCATTTTATTTACTGATGTATTATTCTATGTTACCTATGATATGACAACATTTTTCAATAGTTGAAAGGTCAATGGTAATATTCTTTTCATGTGAAAATCTTTGAAGGGGCAGTTGAAATGCCTTAAGTCCATCAGCATCAAAATAGAAGAAATTTTAAAATTAAAGTAAGTTTTTAAAAAATTCAAGCCCCATTGACATAAATTTAAAGCGCATGAAATTGGTTGAAGGCTTTAGGGATGACCACAGAGGAAAACAACCAATCATTTCTGAATTGCTGAACTGAAAATTGCCACTTTCTGTGGCTACAGTTGCAAGAAGTATACCTCAAACATAAAAAATAGCACAAAATCCATTGGTTGGAGCCTCAAAGGAATTTTTTGGATGATAACTGTGATCCATCACTATTGCTAGTGTTTCCACATATCATGCAATATAAATAAAAAATCATTATTGAACTACAGATGTATAGTTTGAAGCTGAAAGAAGCTTGATTTCAACACGACCTGTGAAACATTAGGACAAAATTTTTGTAATTACACTGCAATAATGCCTTCCCGGGCTTTTTCTTCCATATTGACACTAGACCGGAAAATTGGTATTGTCTTTTTTTCTGTCATCGGGATATAATCAGGCATTAAATATATCCCAGTTATCATGCTTCCAGCATGCTGGTAGCATAGTTGTCACATCGAGTTTTTAACAGCATGTTGGCAGGGAGCCAAACTGACAATATTTATTAAAAACAAAACAGTAAGGAAGAGCAAGCACCTGTGACAAAACAGTAAGGTGTACTCCTAGGATATATATCTAGGTTGCCTGATTTGAAAGAAACTGAAGAATTTTCTGAGCATATGATTTTGAAAATAAATTAAATTAAAGAGAAAACGATATTTTTCACAGTGAGACATAGTCAGATGCCTCATACCAGAGGAGTGACACTTGTCCTTACAATGTTTTGTCAGATTCAGTGAGTTAACTTGGTATTCTGCAATTGTAATATACTCAAAATATTATGGACCTGTATAGTTGACAATCTAGAATCCTTTAAGCATGTTTTAGAGGGTCTGTAGAGGATCATAGGAAACTACTCATGAATAGAAAAACTGTACTATGATATGTTGCCTGAAATATCATAAAAATTTTTGACAATGAACCATTCAGGGGCTTCTTGTTGAAAAGACTATACTGATATACTTTGATAAGACTAAATGTTTTCTGAGTCCACATAAACTACTATCACCAGTAACATCACACTGCAAAAAAGTCTAATGTTTCAAACAAGATGGTATTAAATGCTATTCTATTTTTCTGTTTCAATGTTCCTTTTTTATTTCTACAAGTCATTTCCACACATATTTCAATGTGCAGTTTCTCAGTTCCTGCTTTTCGGTACTTGTCATTATTTATTCTCCTTGATATTTCTTCCTCGGGTTGAAGGGTAATGGTCATCCTAATCTCCTGTAGTATGTAAGATATGCCAAATATTTGATCATCCCTGTTGTTCATTTTGATATAATTTCTGCTAAAAACTTAATGCTAAGTAAAGGGGACCTCAGAAAAATGAAATAAAATAACTTACTTTAGCTCTCATGAATCCTACATCAGTGCAAACCTCTGTGACTCTTTAAATTGTGTTATTCTTACCTTACAATTATTATCTTTATTTGTGTTTTTTATGGGCAGTTTTATAGTACATGTTCTCCCCTGTAATAGCAGCATTGCAAAGAATGTTTCTTCTGTACCTGTAAATTAAAGTAATACATTGGTTTCATTTCATTACCCTGACTTTACTTGTAAGTGTCTGTAATATGAGAAAATTAGAAGGAAATTCATTTTGCCTAAATCTGTATAGGCATCAGTGCTAGGTGTCTACTGCTTCCTTTACAATCAGTGGAGAGAAATAAAGGCATCTCTGGAGACTTATTCATCCCATTTTAAGAGAGATGTTTGTGTTATGTGGTCTGAATTGGTCTCCAGAGAATGGGCATAATTACACTGTGGAGGTCCCTCTCTTCTATTCCTCTAGGCTCTTTCAATCATGGATAGCAAGTAATAACTTTGATTAAAATGTGAACTTTCAGACAACTAATTAGATGAAATCACTCCTATTCTCCCTGTCAAGGTTTGTAGGGGCGAGACAATAAAATGAATACTGTGATTTGGTGTTTTCATGGACAGCAAGATGCAATTAAAGCAAAGGGATACCAGGAAGGGTCCCCTTCTCCTCAGTTCCCACACCCTCCTCAGAGGATAAGGGGAGCCTTTCCTCTCTGTGCAGTGTGCTCCTCTTCTAGTGTGCAGTCAATCTTTCTGGGCTGCTTTAAGCACATATTCTAGCAATACATCCACATCAGACTGCTCCCCACCTCCTTGCAGGGCACACATTGCAGTGGCAAAGGAGGTCCTCTTAAACTGGTAAAAAGGTTATTGAAACATGTCCTCTCTCTAAAGACTCTATCACTCCTTCCCCAAGCTCTTGAAACTTCCTCTCTTTTCATGTCAGCAAAACAAAGAAATCATTTTTAGCTAGGCTCAACCACAAGTTGGCAAGAATAACATTCTTAAATATCACTGTGCTATTATGATAAGCACAGCATATTCCAGGAAGAAGAACTGCAGATTATGGCAACATTCAGTAAGTATGAATAATATTAAAAGTTAGAATTTTTTTTAGCACCCAAAAAGCCATTAGCAAACTTGTCAAAAAAAAAAAAAAAAAAAAAAAAGAGGCTATCAGGATTTCAAATGAAAGAAATGAAAAATCCATTTATGACTACTTATCTCCCAGATCCTCTGTGCATCTTAAGCAGAAAATGATATATACTTACTTCAGAAATATAGTTACCATATTTGAACATCTGAGTTACATGAAAATACCAGAAATTAAATTTTCTTCCAGTTTTATTTGAGACTGTGAAAGTGTAAAAACATATATTAAAAATCTATGTCATGATGTGTCCTCCTTTCAGAAAAAGAAATATGAACACTTCACTACTACAGCAAAGTCCTGTCTTGTCATAAGCAAAAAACATTCATTCCATGCTCAGTCCAAATAAGGAGATTTGTATAAAAGAGTCTGTCGCTGTAGGACACGAGAGCAAACACACGTGAACACATCAGCTGAAGGTGAGCAAAGAGAGAAGTTTATTTTCTGACTCCACTACTTATAGTTTTACAAAAGTGACAGTGGATTGGAGGGTGAAAGGGCCACCTCTCCAATGACACTGGACAAGTTACCAATCCATCAGCTTTCTCCACCTCTACGAAGGAACGCAAAACAACTGAGTTGTTTACAGAAAATTGTATGGGAAAGTTTGCAACTAGAATGAAAACATCAGAAGGCTAAAAGATTTCTAAAAATCAGGGCGACAAGAGTCTAGTACAGTATTTATCAAAGGTTATTGAGAAAGAAGAACTGCCACTGTAAGATTCTTTCTGAAGCTAACTGAAATCTGTTCAACTGTTATGGTTGAAATTCTTGAGTCTCTTAAATTTTTTTAGTTCTTCAATTATTGTCCCCAAAAAAGAGCAGGTTAAAAAAAGAATTATTAACAGACAACTGCTCAGTAATGAAAACTGAGCTAATACTGGTAATGAATAATATTTTTATGTCTTTATAGCAGCTTGCTTATCAGTAGATACTGAAGCCCTTATCAGGTGTAGACTACTTCATCTTGGTATACAAGGCAATGCCAGATGAACCAGGACTGACCCCTTCTGTATAATTCCTCCCCTATTAGATTTCTCTGGAGCTCAAGCGTCTGCAGGACCCTGATCACAGATTTACATAGGTTTGGATGAACTCTAGGAAACCATCAAGTTTGATCCCCTGCTTGGTACGAGGGTGAGCTTTCACATTGTGTGAGGCTGCTCAGGGCCTTGGCCAAGAATTTTAAGTATTTCCAAGGATGGAAATTTCCTGACTCCTTGTGCATTCTCTCCAGTTTTTGACCACTGTCACTGTGAAGAACTTTTTAGTGGAATGTAGAAAATCTGATCTCAGCTAAGTTCTGATGACCCCAAAGCCCAGCTGTGCTGTGTGATACTTTGGGATCTCCAGGCCAAGACTTTCAGGAAGCACCAGAACAACTCTGTCTTCCATTTTCTGCATACATGGCACTGGATCAAAATTCCAGAGATCATTAAAAAGCAATTGTTAAGTGAAGCACACATTCCAGACTAGCTCTGTGTTGCTTACCCTCTTGGAAGAACTTGGGTTATCTTCCAGAAGACAGAGGGGCAGGTGGAAATTTCAAGGATTGATAGCTGGTTCCTGTTTCCACTTTTCTTAAGGCATCTAAAGATGTCCTTGAAAACCTCCACCTCTGCAAATTACTTGAGGGATCTTGCAGCAGAGAAACCCATCCAGCTGTGTAATATCAGGAATATTAATGGTAAAAGGTAAGGACTGCATCAGCATGAGGATGTACTAAGATATTAGAAAAATATGTTTCTAGGCCAATTCTAGAGCAACAACGAGAAATGGGGTAAACCTAAAACTTCATGATGATTTAAGAATTCATCCTAGTTTTTTCTAAATATCATTCCATTTAAGAAATTATATTCAAATAATAAAAAATAAATCTAGATATAAAGGCACTGCAGATACTAAAATCAATTAATTATAATGAGACAAATAATTTGTATTCTTTTTGGTCACTAACCAGTCTAACGGGGTCTGCCTTCAGAAGCTATGATCTGTGACACAAAAAAATGACATCTGTTAATCAAGAAAAGAATACCAAATTGTCCCCAAAGCAAAGTACATTTCATTTAGAGGAAGAAGAGGACATAGGAAAGAAGAAGCATAAAATTTAAACACTTTATCTAAAAATATATTTTCTTTTATGTCTGACTGGTAGGGCAATCTGCTGTTGAGCTGGATTTAGGCTTTCTTTTGTGTTTATTTTCTCACCCAGAGCTGTTACTTATTTTACTAACACTTTTTCTTTTTTTCACAGTAAAGTTATATAGACAACATGAGTTATATTTTATTTCTAGCAAAACAAACCACAACAAAATAAAATCTATTTTAACAATGTTGCAACATTTATATTTTTTTTCATTTAAATTTTGACATAACTCAGTAAATTAAACTCCTATAAAAATTGTATTGGTATAAAAGTTGTAACTGAACCTGCATGATTTCAAAAAATTTTAAAAAGCCCCCAAAATATATATGAATTTTTTAATTACAAGACTCCCCAAAATCTAACTGCTTACTCTATCCTCATTAACATTTTGCTAAATTAATAAGGTAATATAGTCTGCAATTATGTTTCCTTTTTTTTTTTTTAATAAATATAAGTAGGTTTTAGTTCTGGATTGAAAAAATACCCAACAAAACTATTTGTAAGAACAACTCAGAATGACACCCGTTTTCATTAACACTCTGATCAAATCTAGTTATTTTTCTTTAAGAAATCAATTTGGCACATATATTTTTTAAAAGACTTGGCAATCCAGTTGAAAAGGATAGATAGGCTGACTTTATTTTCCTATTCTTTCTGCAATTTGAGAGCACATCATGCCACACTGAAGATGGTGACCATGAATTCCTGTTCAAGAAAACATCAGAGGAGAAAGAGCAGTGATGTGTCCTCTCTACACAGGGATTTTTATTTGTAATGAAATGCATTTTATTCAAGGGCTTTCACCAGTCCAATGTGTGGATTAATTTTTTCTTCTTGTATCAGAATCTGTTCCAAATACATGTGGGCCTATATTTTTGTAGTGCTCAGTGAACTAAGAGATGTGCAACTGCTGTGCAAATAAATTAGATTTAATAATAGAAGCATATGTCCAGGGTTGACTGGCATTTTTCTCCAGTTTGATGAGATCAAAATAATAAACATAATCATGTTTTTGTGCAAACTTTACACAACAGAAGCATTTTGTCATTAAAATTACAGTTTGTTTTTGGCTCAAATTACTCCAATATCACAGCTGTGTTTTATGAGAACATGAATAAATTCTTTGCAAAAATTTTGGCCTAGATTGACAAATGTCATATTTCCATTTCTCTTTAGAATTATGCCATTACAGTTGATTGTTGATTTTAAATTTTGATGTGTATGAGATTAAAAAAACAAAACAAAACAAAAAAACCCAAAACAAACAAACAAGAAAAACCACTCAATATTAAAATTAAACACTATGAAGGACAATTTTGGTTTGTTATTCTTGAGTCTTTCATATTTTAGTCAGTTATGTTCTCTTTCCAAAAGTCATTTCAGATGCAGAGAAGATGGAAGCTATTCTGTAGCACAAAGACCATTCATTTAGTACACATGCATTGTAAATAAATTGTCTTGCTTTTCCTCTGTTTGTTACTACTGTCACTATCATTTTTAGAAAAAAACAACCAACAAACCAAATCCAAATCTAAAACCCAACACAGAAGTCTTTGAGTTCTTGCATTGTTTTTATTGCAGACTTTGTGATAGCATTTAGTGGCCAGAATATGGCACACTGAGAATGGTAGTGGAGAATTACCTTGACCTTTACAGTGTTCTTAATTTTGGTTGGCTACTCATTCCACTTATCAACATTTATAGCTACATTCATTTCAGGGGAAGGCAGAGCTAGGTACTAAAACAGAAAATGTCAAACGCTCCTGTACTCCAAGGACATGCTAGACATTCAAATTCTCATACTTTATTATCATAGCAAAAGACAGCAACAAGAGTAGGAAATAACCTTACATTAATCTACACACATGACAGACAGTAACAAAAAAGGAGAAATGGCACAAGCCAGCCTGTTATGACTCTAAGATGTTCACTTTGTAGTTGCCTTCAGATGCTGCTCATCCTTTTGTGGATGAGTCCTGAACAGTGGAGTTACTGAATGTGACTGCTGGTCTGTATGTGCTCTGCTGGTTCTCCTGCAGTCAAACCTGGGAACCCCAGAACAGTTCCCTCCAGAGGCTGCACCTGCTGCCTGCTGGTTACTCTGGGTCTTCTGGGTCTGCTTTTGGTTATACTGCATTTCAAACACACTTTCCTATGCACTTGTCTATCCAATTTTCAGTTTTTGCTTTCTCAACTTCAATGCTATCTTTTAAAGCTCACTTCTTTTATTTTCCTATTCTCCTCACTTATATGCACTAAAATATACTATTTGCACTTAAATGTACTAAAATTTTAGCAAAAAATAAAACAGCTTCAATGATGTTATGAGTGTATCACAAATTAGAGGGCAAAAAAGTAATGTAGCAGTTATGAATAGCAGAAAACTTCATGCTAAAATATTTGAATTATGAATTTGACTTTAATACACTAATCAGCTAAACATTTAGGAAGATAGTAACATTGAGATAGTAACCAAATATTTATGTAGACAGCAAAGGCTCTTCCTGCTTTCAAGAAATCTTGTATATATTAGAAGCAAATGAAACATCTTTGTGCACATCCTTCCTCCTCCTCAAAGGTAAAATACATGAACTGAACTGCAATGTAGCCAGTTGAGAAAGACAAAGGTACAAAAACTTATCTAATCCAGCCAAAAGGGATTGCAGTTTGTCAATATCAGTTTGATCTAGTTAATTATTTATTTTCTATGGTCACCTTGTTTGTGCTATCATGAAAAAGTATTAAAGTGGAAATAAACCTCAGTAATTTATCTTGCTGCATCAGAGGATGCAAACTCTATATCGAGGTACTCAGTCTCTGTCAGACAAGTACATTATTTCCCAGTCATCTTGATATTATTCCAAGGAGATAAAACTGGATGAATATACTGGTCCTGTTATGAATTCATAAGATTTGCACTAGTAAAAATCCCTCAAACAGCAGTGAAAAATTGTCAGCAAACACCCACCTCAAATGCAATCTGCATTGTCACAGTAAGTTTTACTACACCCAGTTATAAGTTAAAATGTCTTTGCAGTGCATTATGCTGAGTTTTGTGAAAAATGTTGTGGGTTCATCAATATATGCTGTACAGAAATACAAATACATCTGTAACTTCATGTAATCTTATGTGAGCAGTGACAAAATCCCAGAAGAGTTGAGGCTGGAAGGGACGTCTGGAAGTCATCTAGCTCAACTTTCCTACTCAAGCAGGACTGTTTCCAGTCGTGTTTGAATATTGCCAAGGATGGTGACTCCACAGCTTCTCTGGGTAATCTTGGTCATCCTCTCCATAAAAAAGAGTTGTCTGATGTTTAGAGGGAACTTTGTTACAGTTTGTGCTCATTGGTTCTAGTCTTGTCACTGGCACGACTGCATTGACCCTGGCTCCATCCTCCTTGTGCCACTGTACTCTTCCTTTAAGAAGTTCCTGATAAGATCTTGTTGGTAAGATCTTCTTGAGCCTTCTGTTCTCCAGGCTGAACAGTCCCAGCTTCTTCAGCCTTTTGTCACAGGCAAGACACTCCAGTGCCTTCAGCATCTTCATGGTCCTTTGCTGGGGTGTCTCCAGTATGTCCACATCTCTCTTATGATGGGGAGCCCAAAACTAGACCCAGCATCCCAGATATTACATTGTCATATAACACTGCCAGTGCTGAGGGGAAAGATCATGTCCTCTGACCTTCTGGCAATATTTTGCCTAATGTAACCCAGGGTAACTTTAGTCTTGTTTTCTGCAAGGCCACTTGTTGTTTCATGTTCAACTTGAAGGCTACCAGGATCCCAGGTCCTTTTCTGTTAAGATGCTTTCCAGATGGGTGTCCTTCAGGATGTATTTGTGCATAGGGCTCTTCATCCCTCAGTGCAGAACTTTGCTCTTCTTCTTGTTCAGCTTCCTGAGGTCCTTTACATTGTCTGACTTCTTTATTGTAGTAATTACACATACAAGTAAATAAAAAATTCGACATGTAATTTTTCTAAAAACTAATGATTAATTACTAACTACCAGAATAATACCTATGAAAGTGATGTCAAATGTAATGAATATTTAACTGTCTAAATGGTATTTAATAGGTGCCTGCAGGCTGATTATCTTAGTTTATATTCTTAGCAACTTAAAGAACTAAGTAAAGTTAAATCAACTTATTGTTTTCCTACAGAAAACCTAGGCAGCTCTTTTATTTTAGCAGAGGTTCTGATCTAAATAAAGCTTGGCAAGAAATATCTTGGGCACTATGTTTCCCTTGGGTAAATGCTCAGATTTTTTTTTAATGATTCTTTCCTTGTGCATCAGTTTCACCTGTCTAGAAAACTACAGATTCAACAGAACTTTCTGTGTAAAAGCAAGAGTAATCACTGGGAAATCAAGGTTTATGTGCCATTCTATTAGGAGATTTTTTTCTTACGTGTTTTAGGGAAGTCACTTCTTTAAAAAAAAAAAGTTTTGCTGCCATTAAACACTCAATAAAATCTTTCACAAGAGTATAGCGTTATTCAAATAGTCTTCACCCTGCCAAGTGTTTACATTAGATTTATGAAAGCTTTTCTTTCAGCCTGAATATTGTGTTAATCTTAATTTCTTCTCTGTAATCATTGTGTGCAGGGTCAAATAACTGCTGTGGTGTATCCTAGGAGGGGAAGGGAGTCTTGACAAATCCAAAGAGGAGGGTGTTAGGATATTCAAAATGTCTGTCTTGTTCTTTTCTATGACTAGCTCAGTGGATATTCTATTTTTGCAATGTTTGTGGTATAGAACATGGTAAGTTGCTCAATTCAGGTTTTCTCATTTAAACATGGGTCATACCGGCATTATAATACACCTCTATCTGGTTCTGTAATTTAATCAGAAAAACACTGATAAAGAAAATCTTGAAGGGTCCAAAGATGATTACACTTTTATAGCCATGTTTCTTCTAAGAACTAGCCATAAGCATTTCTTATTGAACAAAAGTTCGAAAAGTGTTCTCTTCAGATGGCAGAGATGCAGATATTTAAGTAGTGAAATATATTTCAGGCTTACCCATAACTTTTCTAAATAGTATAATAAGCAACTTTTAAAATTCTACACTTGGATTAATATTGAAAGTAGAGCAGAAAGAATGAGCATAGGTTTGAAACAAGCTTTTATATGGAAAGCAAAACAGACACCTGGCATACAGTATACAACAGAAAAACTATCAGATGACCACTTCAGAAAGAGTGAATAGTCTTGTGAAACTGTCAGAGAGTAAGGCTGAGTCCTATGTGAAATCATGTTTCTAACTACAGAGGACTGGTAGTAGTACCTACCCTGTCACACTTCCAGTATTGTCTCTTCCTTTCAGACTTCCCCATAAAGATTATAAAGTTTAATTTATTTCCTCTATAATTATCTGCAAGGGAAATTATTTGAAAGAGTAGGTGAGTAGCTACAGTGTTAATTTGGCAAATTATCCTTTGTTAGAAGTAGTCTTCTAATGATGAAAGAAACTTTGTCCCTCTAAAAACTTTCAGTTCTGTTAAAGAATTTTTTTTGCTTGCATTCTGGGAAAAGACATTAATTCAGAGTCTTTTTGTAAGCTCAATTTCTGCACTGCAAATCTCCACTGGGGCATACAGGAATAGAAAAAAAAGCTTCAAGAAGAGGATGTTTTCCATTAAAACTTTGGATAAGAGTGAAGAATTTCCACATCCATAGAAAGAGAAGATTGAGAGAAAAATGATACACCAAGATCTCCAAAGGTAAAATAAGGTGTTCAGTAGATAGTCTGGGTGAAAACAAGGCCTGTGTTTGCTGTTTTGATTTTTCTTTTAAGAAGGAAAATGTACTAGTGAGTCACAGATCGTCTGTGACAAGGGCAATCTGAGGATGATTTTCAGTTACAAACCTTAATCTCCCAAACCCTTATCTCCTCACATCTTTGAATATATCTCCCTATATTTCTGTCTTTTTGAACCACAATCAAACATCCAGTCTGTCTGTTCTTACCATCTCTTTCCACCTCCATAACCCAGGGCTTCAACCACCGAGCTTCACATTCACCTGTCAAAGCTTTCCTTGAGGCCCCTATTGCCAAGTCCCCAACCCAGACGTCCCCTGTGTGTTGGGAGGAGAGAGACCACATTCAGTCATGGATGCTTAAATTACCTCATGGCTCTGGTCCCCTACACAGGTCAGTTTGTCACAAGTCAGAGAAATGACTCCTGTCCCAGCCTATTTCTTGTGTCCTGCCAATCTTATCCTCTGAGGTATTGAACTCCTTTAGGAGGACAGTTTCCACAGTCTGATGGGCAGTTTTCCTCCAAGGCAGGCATTAGTACCTAACAATACAGGATGATCAGACATGAACATTGAAGGGGAGGGAAAGAAATAAGGAACGAAAACTGGGGCACTGGAGAGAAGTGGGAGTGAGCTCCTTGCTTAAAACTGAGTAATTCAGTCTCTTCTAGATCTTCTAGAAGTAGTACTCTGTGAAAATCCAGATTTTGAAACAGCAATAGATTTAGATGCAGAACTTCATATGGGGATGGAAGAGATGTGACTAAAAAATTCAAAGTCAAAGCAACATATTATTTCTAATTTACTGTAAAGATGACTTTTGGCCATTTTCACACTTCCTCTGTCCTGAGTCAAGCTTTTTTTTTTTTTTTTTTTTTTTTAATTACTGAAATTTTTCAGTAAAGCTAAAGATCATGACTTAGCCATAAGTTACTCATCTGATCAGTCCTCTAAGAATAACAGGACCCAAGGTAGAATTGCCTTTATGAGGAGGTATGTTTCTTTTCATCAATTCAGTCTGAATCAGAGCAGTTGACAGATGCTTTATTCTCTTTCCTCTTTATTCTTTACTTAATGATGAATTAAAGAAAATTTCAGTGGATGTATTTAATATTCTTCTTTATATCACCAAAATATATTAAGTTTCAAAAATGCATTGTGTTCATTTACCTCACCCTGATGTTTAATTCTTGCTTTATTTGACTTAGGCAAGTCATTCAATTGTTAAAAATTTTGAAATCTAAGTGACGGAATCAATCTGATTTACTATTTCACCATCTGGATTTAATTTAATTGTTGATATTTTCCCCCTCTTTGTTGTAAAATCAATAAGTACAGGGACTTGCACTAGATCAGACTTGGGAATACTTTATATTTTCCTGAAGGAAGCCAACTACAAAAGAAATTTTGAATCTCGGGTTCTATTTATTGATATCTTTATTTTATATAAGAGCACCATAGCAATATGAAACATACTATGTTCTTTCTTGTTTAAAAGGCTTCTTAAACTCCCTCTTGGACTGTAATACAGCTGTTATACAGCTGAACTACAGGCTTAACTGTAGGCAATGTTGTAGTCGATTTGGTGTGCAGTATTACACAATTGAATTCAATACTCATTTTCCTCAAGCAAAACAATTTTCATCCTTTCATTCAGGGATGATCACACTTGTTTAACTACCAGCATTAGGTGTGGACAGGGACTAGCCCTCATTTTCTCCCTGAGTGAGCTCACTGAAACTTGTCCTGATGTACAGGAGGTCTGATCAAAACAGCCCTCCTTTGGTGCATCCCCTGGTGTTAACACTGATGTGTCTTGCAGTTTTTGCTGAGGAATAGGAATTAAGACAGGATGACTGCTGAAATTGTGGCTGGTGAGCCTTGGAACAAGACTTCCCACCAGCATGTGACCCATCACCTGTCAGGGCTAATGGTCATTTGATTTCCTTGGCTTTTGTAAGCAGATATCTCAAACAAGAATAGCCCAGGAAATGTCAATGAGCACACACACTTTCCTCAGAGAAACTTGGCAGAGAATTAAAAACTTGATACAGGAAAGTTTTAGCACATTCCTCAGAGCGTAGCTAGCAAAACCAGAAGAAGCAGAGACAGGTTTCTTGGTTTCTGCTGTTACCTAGAGAATGTAAAAGTAAAGTACTTCCTGAAGAAGAGTATTTTCCCTTCCTTCAATCCACTCTTCTCTAAAATTCTTGAGACTCAAGTGATGTCATGGGAATAGCAATGTTGTATTATGGTGGCCTTTTACAACAATGAAAAATTACTTTTAAAATCAACTGTCATTTCACTTATCTGGAGCTAAACTAAGGTGCCACATTCAGTGAAAGGATTTAAACCCAGAGAGATTACCTTGGTCCACTGGTCATCTTCCTCCTCACCCCCTGAAATGGAGGAAAAAATAACTTAGTCCTATATTTGGCAAAGAGTATCCCTATCCACAGTTTAGTTCTTTGGAAACCCAAGACTCCCAATCAAAAAGTCTCTGGAGATCCCTGATACCAAGTATAAGAATGTTGTTCCTATTAAGATTCTTCTTGTTTTAAAAAGAAACTAAAACCGACCAACCAACCAAAAAATCCCAAAAAACCAAACATAATCCCTTCAGGCATTGAAGGGAGTAACTGGAACAGTCTCTAGGGTTATCTTAATACCAAAACCTAACACCATCAACAACAAAAATCTTGACTTTGAACAGGCATGTTTCTGTCACAAAGATGGATATTAGAGATTCTACACCTAAAATAAAATCAGTGGTACCCAAGGTGCAAATCTTCTTCTAGGAACTGACAAGAAACTAGAAAGGTAGAAGCACTTGATTGACTAACTGAAGCTGGAAACAGCTTAAAGAAACTCTGAGATACACTAAGACAGTGATGCTTCCCTCTCCTATATAGGTCACACGGGTCTAGGGTCTACTTCTCAGAGCTCTGCAGAAAGTGACAAAGGAAATATGTGTATAAACCACAGAGGAATCTGAAAAACCACCGCAGCTCCATGAGAATTAAAGGAAAAAAAGATACCTAAACCAAAGGTAGAAATCACTTGCATTAAGCAGTTAGATCAGATGGAAATAGAAATATTATTTCTTATTAAAAAGCAGAATGTGGATAGCAGCAGGCAAACCCCAATTTAATTCTAAAGGGAATCCCAATTAAAATAAGTAAGGAATTCTCAGAAAGTGAATATTTGAGATAAAAAAAAACCCAAAACACACTGCAACAAAGGGGAAAGAACTAATTTTTGATATAAAATCACCTAACATTTTCTTAAAGGAGCATTACCTGCCACCATAGCTAGATGATCACTCATTGAGAGTCATTAGGATATGAAATGTTGTACTGTAAATGCAAGGACCAGCTATTTTTCAAGGCTTTTCCTCCATCACATTAAAAATCAGTCAATGAAGTACTCACCTAATTTAATAAAATCCACTGCTGGTGTTCTCATACAGGTGATGTGATAAAACCTATAGCCTTGTGATAAAACGATAATTCTAACACACAACTTTGTTCGTAGGTAAAAATTCTTGAAGGCCTGAAATTATGCTTTGAGCTAAAAGGTCCTAAAGAGATAAATGAACTCAGGAGAAGATCTCTCCTGACTTGGTAATAGGACATATTTCAGCAGCCTCACAACCAAAAAACTAAATGGCATCTTCTGCTAGGAGCAAAAGGCAGAGGCAGCAATGAGGACTAGCAACCAAGTGGACAGGAGAGAAGATGATTAAGGGGAAACATTAAAGGTCTTCCAGGATATTTGAAATTCTAAAACTTTTCCTTTTAAAAAAATTATTTGTATTTCTCCTACTATTCTGAATACATAAGGGACAAATTGACTTCTATTGTTAAGTGGTGTTTAAAAAAATCATGAATAAAAAGAATTACTTACTACCCTTGGTATAGTACAAAAAAAACCATAGCAGCTTATTTCATTCTAAAGATGATGATTCTATTCTTAAAAATGTGTTTACAAATGTAACTATTAAATTTGTTAATTAAAAAAACAAAAAATCTCCAAATCTTTGGAAAATTAAAGTTCCATTAAGGGTGATTAGTAGGAAAGGATGGTAAGTTTACTATCTGACACCCATTTTTCTCTGAAGAAGGAGCAGACCAAGAAAATGAAATGAAAGGGGAATGCTCAGCTAGCACACAATCACTAAAAATATGGTTGGTCTGAATATGAGAATGCTATAATCGGATTAGCTCTAAGGGGGAAAAAAAGCAGTGAACATAAACCCCTTGTGTTTGATAAGGAAGAATTACAGCATCTGAACAAAAACATACTGAGATTAATGACAGCCTATACTCCTGTATTCCAGTGTACCAGTTCAAGCAGTAAGGGCTCGTTTAAAGAAAAACTATCAAAAATTCATTTTTAAACAAAAACATTTTCATAAGAAAATAAAAGATATATGAAATAATGGCTGGCATAAGATGAATCTTTGTGGGTTGCAAACTTAAAAAAGTATATAAAAAAGAGGTCAATTCTATTGTTTTCTATATGGTTTATATTTGAGGAAAAAAAACAACCCCACACTTTTGAAAGAAAAAGTTAAAATTTATATAGATGAGTGTAGAGGTAATAAAAAAGAACCATTATCTTGGGAGAAATGCATAGATTTTCATTAGATTTTCATTTGAAGACATAATTTTTTGCTGATGAGATATATTAGGCTATTAAAATAGGCTTATGCATGCCACTGACAATAGAAGATAGCATGAAATTTGGGATGAAAAATTCTACATCCTGGAAAAGAAAAAATAATCCTGTTTTAAAAATTTTCTCCTTATTTTCCTACCCTGTTGCAAAAAAAAAAAAAAAGCTTTTTTATAAACATCACATGCAGTCTTTCTTGGCCATGAAAATGTTTATAGCCATAGAAGAGAAAATTAATGCTCTTCTAAATGATACACGACAACAAATATTGAATAGACTGTAATAAAATCTAACTCTTTGATGAATAATTATGTGATGGAGTCACAATTCAAAGTGCTTGAAAGACAGTTTCTGGAAGATATTTATATGCTTAAATGTTTCAAGCATTATTTCAATGCATTTCGGGAGTTTTCTTTTGAGGAGTTTTTTCTCTAAGATTTTTCTGGTCTGTAAATCCAAGCTGATGTAAAAATGTATATCTCCACCTTGTTAACAAAACTTTACAATGCATCCCACAAAAATTTCAGAAAATGTGTCTTGGGTAAACTAACTGTGTAAATCCATGAAATTTGTGAAATAATTCCATATACTTTAAAGGGGAAAATAACTGCATGGCCAAAACATAGGAAGAAAAATTTACTTTAAAACTGCTTTGATTTCTGGAATTCTATTGCACCAGGTAAGTCACTACACAATATTAGAATAGTAAAATTTAAAAATAATAGTGCATTAATGGGAAGAAAAAAATCTTGACCAAACAAAATCTGTACATGAGATGTTTCCATGTCGGTTTTTAATTCTCATTTGTACCTAAAGGCGAAATTGTCTAAAGAACACAATTTAGCATGGGCTAATATGTCACGAGGTGGAAGATCATGTGCACCAAGTAAGGCTGAAAAGGACCTTTGTGTAAATGGTTTGACATCTAATGTCTAGGCTGTGACTATATGTGTTATAAAATGGTTCCCAAAATTGCCCATTTGTTTAATAGTTTCCTAGAATCCTCTCAAATTCCAAAATCAATGAACAATTCACTGAAGTTGAAATCCAACAAAGACAAAATTGATTGCACCTCTCATGCATCTGTGTCTGTAATAAATACTAATGTCCAGCTATTTGCCAAAAGCTTGCTAATAGCTTCAACTCTCAGTTGCAGCAATTAATTGAGACTCAAATAATTTATTCCAGGAAATCCTGAGTGAGAGGTGAGAATAAAATTATATAGAGATATTTTCAGGGAAAATTTGAGAACAACAGTGGCCCATCTATACACCTTTTTAATAAGCCATCTCAAGGACAGTAATTCTAGTTGTACATGCAGCAGGAAGATATTGGCCATTGAGAGCAAATCATATCAAGGGTCCTCAAAATGTATGTGGAAATGACTTCAATCCCTCCAGCACAGGCAGTAGCTTGGTACAATCTATTCTTCTGTTGGACAACAATATAGGCACATAATGAACTCTGAAGATAATTAGGCAGCAGAAAATATGTAACTCAGAATATTACAAAAAAGTTTAAATGGAATTATTGTACCAATACAATATACACTTATTTAAAGGTGATTAAAATAATGTATATCAAGAAACGTTCTCATGGAACAAAGACATTCATAGATTTGAGAAAAGGGAGTAATGAATTCTCATCATATTTTGCTGGTTCTGTTTAATATAAAATTAATGTTTATTTTTTATTTTCTGCTTCAAAATAAGTTTGGATAGATGCAAATTAAGACAGGAGAACAACCTCATTCAGGACATGATGAGTGAAATATTAAGATTTATAGAAGCATAATTATGACATTGTGCCAGACAAGACAATGACTGCCAAAACCACTTAGGTAGAAAGTTTCTTAATCAGTCTTTTGAGATAATAAAAAAGAGGACAATTGCCTGCCCTCCTGAAAAGGAAGAGGAGAAGACTATTTTCTGTCCTTTACTAAATACATTAGACTCCTGCTATTCCTTTCCTTAAAGCAAATATTTTGTATATAGAATGATATGTCTCTTTTGCATTTGCTTGTGGAAAATTAATAATAGTAGTAGTATTTGTAGCAGTAATAGTATTACTACTACTAATACTACTAATAACAACAGCAATCAATAATAATAGAATCATAGGCGGGTTGGGTTGGAAGACACCTTAAAAAAAATTTCGTTCCAATCTCCGTGTCCATAGCAGGGACACCTCTCATTAGATCATGTTGTCCAGCACTCCACCCAAACCGGCCTTGAACCCTGCCAGGGATGGGGCATACAGAATTCCTCTTGTTCCTGTGCTTCAGGATTGATTTCTTGAAATAAAAAGTCAGTTCAAAACAGAATACTGATTACATATGAGAGATCAAAACTTAATTCTGCTGAACTGTAAAACTGTTAGAGCAGATTCTATTGTGAGTGTCATACTTTAGTAAATGCATCTTGGAGAAATGGTCATTAGGTTTCTGATGTAGTTAGTGCCAATTGTCATTTGCAATGTCAAGAAGTTTGTGTAAGAGAAAAAAGAAAAATATAAATGAAAGAACCCTCCTCCAACCCCACCCCCAGCCTGATTTCAGTCTCAGTCCTTTTCCCTTTATTTGGTTGGAATAACAGCCATTCCTATCTATCATTTATCTCCCCACAGTTGACAGATGCTGCAGATGCTTGCAAGGTCCGTGAAAAAGATGAATTTTCCAGCTGTGTCAAAAGGAACTTAATGCAAACCTCAAGCAGTGAAGCACTTAGTAGATGCAAAAACAAAGGTTGCAAACAATTGGTATTCATGGAGATATTTACTGTTTGAAGGCTAGGTGGCACAGCGAGCCAGACACACGGCTCACATCTGAAGACCCAGGGTCAGGTTGCACCATTCTTGCCTGATGTAAAAATCAGAATGCTGACAAGACAGCGCCTAGCACCCCAGAATTTACATACAAAAAAAGTAACTGGGCTCAGCTAATCAACTGTGCCTGTCATAACAACAGAAAAGGAACATATACATGCTGTTAGAATGTCTCAGCTGAGCAACATAAATCTCCATCTGTAGGAGGTATTTTCATTAAACAAACTAACTCACTTCTAACATCACATAAACATAACCTCAAAAACAAGTACAAAGAATTTGACTCAGACTCTGAGGAAGTTGCCTGAGCTCTGATACTTGGTGTGACAATTAGAAATATGAACAGACTAAAAAGGACTGAGAGTTTGGAATTAGAGAATCCAAGCACCTATGGAAGGACAATTAAAGAGAGAGGGATGGGGAGGAACAAGAAATGCCCAGCAGGGGTTAATTATGGAAAACAATGCTCTCCCTTCCACAGGCCTAAAAATTTCATATTAAAATTGATTAGAAAAATACAACCACTTCCACAAGTATTGATATCTTAAACCATGAAATTCCTACCTTTACCTAGATAATCTAAAGACTGTCTATTCTAAAGCAAGCTGTATCTAAACAAGCTGAGGATTCACCAAAGTAATGAAAAATACAAATAAAATTATATTAAAATGTTCTTTTGGGAAAACTTATGTTACATAATGTGGAAGAAAAACAGACCTGAAAACACCTTATGATTAAATGAACACCAGTGAATTCTAAAAAATGTGGATGGGTCCCTAGCGAGGTCAAATGGGCTTTAGTGATGAAGATTTTGAGAACATATCCATAAAACAGTGTGTTGCTTACTGTGGCAGATATGATGTATGCTTGCAGCTAAAGTACACCTAATCCAGAAAGAGCTAATTTTCCAATAAAATATATTCATAGGGAAGAAGACTGGGCACCCGAGGATGCCTATACCTGATATCCAGGGTATTAGGTGAAAGACATTTTCCCACATATCAGTCTAGCTCCTATTTTGATACATAGTATCAGCTTAAAACTACTTTTTAGAAATTTAGGAGTTCTCCAGAATCACTTCCAAAATTTAGGCAGCCTGGCAAAGAAGGAATAAAATAGAAAAAGAGGCAAAAAAGGAAAGATGGAGCCATGGATTCTGTCTAGAGAAGCTATAGAGTGAACATTTATTACTTCTTCCCCTTTCCAAACCTAATCCCAATCCAGCAGGCATTCTAGAGGGTATTAATACAAACAAAGGTATGTGCCAACTACTGAAAATCACAGAATCAGAGTATGGTTGGGGTTGGAAGAGTCCCATGTAGATCATCTAGTTCAACCCTCTGCTAAAGCAAATTTGGCCCAGATGGGGTTCTCAGAGTCGCTTTCAAGTGATTTTCAGTATCTCCAGAGAAGGAGACCCCGTAACCTCTCTGGGAAGTCAGCTCCAGTGCTCTGCCATCCTCAAAGCAAAGTTTTTCCTCATACTGAGATGGAACATCCTGTGTTTCAGTTTGTGTCCATTGCCCCTAATCCTGTTTTGGGGTACACCAGAAAATAGTCAGGCCCCATCCTCTTGACAAATACCTAAGGTATTTGTAAGCATTTATAAGATCCAGTAGTCTTTTCTCCAACCTATACGGGCCCATCTCCCTTAGCCTTTTCTTGCAAGAGAGATGCTCCTTAATCTTTGTCACTTTCTGCTGGACCCACTCCCAGCACTCCATGTCTCTCTCATACTGAGGAGTGCAGAATTGGACACAACACTCCAGATACAGCCTCAATAGGTCTGAGTAGAGGGGCAGGATAACTTTTTTCAACTTCCTGGCAATGCCTTCTGTAAAGCACCCCAGTATACCATTGGCCTTCTTTGCCACAAAGACCCATTGCTGGCTCATGGCTCCACTTGCTTGCCCATGATGATTATATGTAATTTAAACCAGACCCCAACCCAAGAAGAGTTTGTGTTTTCAATATAATGACTGGAAAAATATGTTTGACCTTCCCTAATATTCATCGTTCCTTGTGAACGATGCTAAACTGTTAAAATGTTTTTTCTAAGTTGCATATTTACACAGGTGAGATTGTATGAGTCAGTCATTTCTGTTATTACTCCATAATCATTAAATTCAACACCCTCTCAACAGTGTTGAAACAGATTCATTTCTTCATCTCCACTTGTTAGCCAGATATGGAGAACTAAACCAACCTGGAAGGAATTTTTACATTGGTTACTATTACCCTTGAGCTCTGAAGTTCTCATGAACAGTGGTTTGCAGAATTAGGTCTTTGATTTTGATGTCACATTTGTTCCAAAAATTGATGAAACCACTAACAAATAATTTTTTTTTTGTTCCATATCAACATGTGATGCTTTTAATGAAGGGAGCACATCCAGCCTTGTTTTTGTGTATTCACTGGACAGATAATTTCGACAAGTAACTTCATGAAAATCCTCATTCAGAAAGTTGAACTTTTAACTCACAAAGCACATTAATCTCCTTAATTCTGTTGCAGTCTATTGACTTCTACTCTAGGTACAAATCTGGCTTCTTCGTAATTAAATTTAATCTGGAAAGCTGGTAAGAAAAATTAAAAAAATGAAAAAGAGTATCCAGTTTAAAATAGATGCAAATAATCACAGTCAAAAATATGTTCTGTACAACAGCTTAGGCAACAACAAATTCCTTGGAGCCTGTCTTTGATTGCTTGCTGCTAATCATCATCAGTTTATGCTTGTTCTCTTCCCCTTTGAAAATAATGAAGTACAGCAAATTATTTTCGTATTATAAGGCTGTGTCAGGATCATACCTTTTTCCCCTGAGCTAAGACAATGTTTGTCTTTCTCTGACTCTTGAATAAAGTACTCCAAGATCATTATTTGTACAGAAAGATTTATATAAATCCATGTTTTTTACTGTGTGATCTTCTTTTTGGTCCAATTTTGTTATCATTATCAAAGCAGAAGTGGTATGGATTAGCATACTATCACAAAGCAAATGAATCGGTACTCTAGTCTTTGAAAATCCAGGGCTTTTGCATTCCTTTTTGCCATGAAATTGATGAAATATGACCACTTGTAAAGAAAATAATCAGTTTGTGGGGCTTTGCTACTGATCTTGCGATGGAATAGAAATCAGAGGCCACACTCATATATTTGTACAGCATGGTCTTTGTATTGGCAAGGAAGAAACTGCCCTGTGATCCCCAGCACAGAGTCAGACTCAATCACTCCAGGAATCCACCTTCATGGAAACTTGCTTTCCAACATTTTTGTCTATGTCAAACCACTTCAGGCATATCCAATTCTTCTTGGTTTTGGAAATCTCTGCCTGTAGGATTTTATTTCCCTCTTTTTCTCATCTCAACACACAAGTCCTATTTCCTGGTGCTTGAAGTCAAGCACAAGAGAAAGCCCAGTTGACTGCACGGACCAGACTCTGCTCCAGCTTGCAGTGATTCTAATGATTTTAACAGGTAGCTCTATGAAGAGATATAATTGCTCTTTTTATGTTGATCTTGCAAAAAGATGTGTCCCATGGGGAATGTTCAGGTGGGAACAACAAGAGACAGACAGATTATGCTCTTTGTTTTCAGCTAGTAGTGCCACAGAAAAAAAAATGCTGAGGAAACTCATTTACTTCCAGAGCAAATATTGAAGATGGTAAATGCTCTTTAACCTGTGTTCAACTTGGTTTCGCTGTGACTTCAACAATTTTTATTCAGCATTGCATATAGTAAGAAAAAAAGCATCCCTGCCTTTTAATATCCTACTATGTAGCACAAACCTGTGCTTGTAAATAGTTACAAAACCCACATGAAAGCCTATATACATATAAATGAGCCATGAAATGCACTGAAAGCATTAGTAAAAAAGCTTCCAAGTTTGAAAAAGAAAGAAGTTGCAAAGTTGTCTGTATGTTTTCAGTTGTGTGGAAACCACACACATAGATTTAATGTGTGTGACTGTAAAAATGTGCTTACAGAGAAACTACTGCTTTATAAATACAGCTCTGTTCATCCAAGGTGTGTTAAGAAAGATAATCTAACTAAATCACAGCCGCACTGAAGTTTTGTCACTGATTTAAATGGCACTGAGATTACAACCATTTTCAGAGATTTTGAACTGCAATTCACCACAGAAAAGAAATGATCTCTGTTCTCACCATGTCTTTCAGAAACAAAAATGCTCTGTAATGACTGTATAAGTTTTACTATCAGAATACCATATCTCAGAACATAAAAATCTAATTCAGAAAGTAATTTTATTCATTCATTCATTTATTTATTTGGTTGTTGTCATACATTTATTTCTAGTTTGATTTTATCCTTTTTTAAAATATTTAATTACATAATACTTTAATTAGATGTAAAGAAAAAAAAATTCAAGCTAACATGTTCAACTTCAGCACATGCTTTTCCCCAAAAGGTGTTACTGTGATTGTGATTTCAAAAGAAAAATCATACTATTATTTAGTTAACCATTAAGATTAAATAAAACTACAAATCTGACATAGCTTTAAAATGCACAAGATTGGTGATATCTTTTTGGCCAAAGGCATGATGATAGAATATAAAATATTCTCAGTGTGTCATCTGGATGGGAGTTTTAACTGGAAGGCACTGGTGTTGTAAAAACTAAATTTGGGTTTCAAGGTGAACACAGCACCTCACTAAACACTTGGGTAACACCTTGTTTGGAAACCAGTCTCTTTTACAAATGGGGCCAGTTAGAACAAGTTAGGTGTGGCTGCCTTTGTCAGATCTTTTTCTCTCTTTTGGCAACAATAATGCTTCCTACAAAAAATCAGGCCTAGAAACACAAAGATGTTTCTGTGCCCAGGAAAATGTGGATGCTGGAGAAGAGTCAGGCTTCTATTTCCATCAGAACTTGATTTTAAAGCTAACTTTTCTTACATCTGGGATCTGCAGGCAGAGTGCCTGTCAGAAGAAAAAAGCATAAGAAACAGTAAGATCATGAGCTATTTTATAGAGTTCACATTGAAAGAATATGGAATGGAGATTTTCTATGGATTCATTCAGAAGTCAGGTTCCCTTTGATGAAAAAGAAAAGAGAATATCATCTACTTCCAGTGGAAAGAAGTGAGCGATAAGGCTTCTTTTGTTTTTGCTTTTTTGGTTGGTTGGTTTGGGTGGGAATTTTGTTTGCTTGGTTTGGTTTGTTTGTTGAGGTTTTTTGAGGGGTGATGGGATTGCATTGACTTACAGAACCAAAGTAGATTCCATGATATCCAGCTACTTGCAACACCAAGCATTTTCTTACAAACACAGATCTTAGGAAAATCCCTTCAGAGGCATTTCAACACTACATGTCAATAAATTTCTGTAAGACCCACAATTTCTTGTGAACTTTTCATGTGTTTAAGGAATCCTAATTTTTTTTTTTCACTCTGTCTACAATAGATGCCTTATACTTCTGCCAATAGCTTTCTAGCTCTAGCTCACATATTTACAGAACAGCATATTCCCCTTGGAGGTGGCCCAGGAGATATAGTCCCACTCCCTGATTCTTCCCTGGCAAGTAAACCAACCACCCAGTGAAAGATCACCAGATGCCAAACACACATGCATTACTGTACTGTACACCCACTCATATAATGATGACTGGTGTAGGGAATCTTAAATGCCAGAACTGAGGAAAACTGAATCTAATGTACTAATACAATCAGAAAAAAAACCCAGCTTGTCCAGAATCTCTTCCTTTTTCCACCGTATTGATTTTATTGACAATACCTGAAAAATCAATTTCTACTTGTATGGAAATTAAAACCATAGGAAAAAAAATTTAAAAAGTCAGAGCAGTTGGTCTGCAGCAGATTTCACATTGTGTTAGTAAAATTCAGCAATATGTACATAAAGGAATGAAGGAATTCAGAGAAATAATGAGTGGTGTCTCAGAAAAAGCTTCTCAAGGTTTAATCAAAGTGCTGTAGTAAGATTCTCTCAGAGACAACACACTTTTATAACATCTGTGGAAACAATCCCTTGCTTGACTCACTTTATGAAAAGAAATAATGACTTTCAGCATTTTTTTAGGCAGGTATAATGATTGTGAAAATGTTTCCAGCAATTCTATGCAGCATCAGTAATGACTAGGTGACCTTTAAAGCTCCCTTCCAACCCAAAGCATTCTACAATTCTATGAAAAACCATAGTGACAGACATTGCTATTTCATAATTTCTGATGGGTCTTGCCTTTCTTTACATCATGGACCCAAAAACAGTAGGAATAATGTGCACACAGCATACATTTGCAATAGTAACCACTTCCTGACTCAGCACTGTTGCAGAACATAAAACTTTAAAGAGAGTTGGTTGTAACACTGTCATTTTGCAGACACAGCACAAGGTCATGAGTCAAGCAAAATGGCTGTCAGGGTTATTCCCACCAAGATAATTAATTATTCAAGCTGTGATGGCTGCGGAAGAGCTGTGCTTTGTTTTGTGCATCGCCAGGCTTTTTGTGGCACGGAGTAAGGAAACTTCCTTCATCTTTATAGCATGCACAAAAGGGTCAGGCACAGTTCTAGGTCCCAATTACAAGAAGGAGGGAAAAGATGTCATAGAAGAAATTTTACGACTCCATGGTGGCACTGCCTAGCAAGGCATTCAGTTACGTATCTAACCTAAATTGTAGACTAAAATAAAAGATAACAGGTAAATGAGAAATAATAGAGGAATTAATAGTTTAGCCAGTTCCCATTAGTGAGAAATATGTTCATTTTTTTTAGTGTTCATTTAGAACTGACAAACACAACAATAAAAGCTTTTGTGAAAACTTAATCTTGTACTCTTATTGGCATTTCATCAGTACACTTATGAAAGAGAAAATCTGACCTTTTTCCAGTGTCATTTTTATTAACAGTTTCAAAATTAATTTTTTTTAATGAGAAATCATTTTTTCATAAAAATGTTTTTGGAAATAATGATCATTATATCAGTAAAAGTATAGTGAAGGATTTGTGTTGTCAGAATTGGAACTTAAAACTGATTGTTAGAATGCAAAAGTGAGATAGAAGCATCTGCACTGTGTGTCAGTAGGTGCAGATCATCAGTTGCTTTTTTGCACTCTTACATGCTGCCAATAGCATGGCCCAGCTAATGGAGTGTAGGCTGAACACAGCCTCTAGGTCAGAGGTGGCTCTAACTTTGCCTCTGTGTCTTAAACTAGTGTGCTGCCACCCATGGAAATGGTTCAGAATGTACAGCTAACAGGAGCTGCTCTGCTGGTGTGGCAAGTGATAGGATTTCCACAGCTGGGATCTGATCCTGTTGATTCGACCATGCCGACTGAAACACAGCATCTGCTCTCTCCTTATGAATTTTTAACACACTAACTCTACATTAACATTTAATTAGAGCTTGATTATATTTACTAGACTTCAGGGTAAAGCTTTCAAGCAATGAAAAGTTAATGTTTAATAACAGGCATATGAAAAATAAACCTGCTTTTTTAATACAATTTTGTCTTTTTGCTTCATTGCCTTTTTTCCAGAGGTGTAATTTTTCACCAAAGAGAGAGGAGGAGTCTTTGGCTTGCACCCTACAATGTTATCCCAAATTATCACAGATAAATGTAGTGCGGAGGAATGCACTTAAAGAAGATAAATCATTGAGTCCCTCTAGAAATGACTTCTAAGAGTCACGTGTCTCAGCAGCAAAACAAGTATTCACATCTCATCTGATCTCAGATCTTCATGTAGCAACTTTGGTGTCTCCTCACTAGCCTTCTTGTTCTGTTGGGATTTTTATCTCTTGGGATCTCAATTTATTCAAAACACTGAGTGAAAGGTCATGATTTCTTCCCTCAGTCTACTGGCTACGATCCTTGTATTAAAACCCAGGATGCTGGTAGCCTTCTCTGCTGCCAGGGGCAAGAAGCTTTACACAGCTGAGGCAGCTGCCCCATGGCTTATCGGGATCTAGGGCCATTGACACAGTTCTGTGCAACACAGACTGCAGAAAGGACTTAAACAAGTGAGCAGCCTCCTCATTTTCTTGAAAATTCTATTATTTTCAATGTACTGAAAATTGCTAATAACATCAGCTGCATTCCTTCATTTTGAAAAACTCACACAGTTATTTTGTTTCTGGTCAGAGATATATTCTGACAGAATGTGAACTTGCTGTGGTTGGATGCTGGCACGCAGCCACAAGACTTAGCAGGTACTTCACTGTCTATCACACCAGGAGGAGCATCAGGGGATGTGCTGATACTGCTGCTCCCAGGTCAGGAGCTCTGAGTTCTGTACTCATTAAAAGGAGATGCGACAAGCAGTTTCCCAAAGTGGTAGTACTGCTTGGCAGCTACAGAGGCTAAACATGATTTACCCTCTCCTTTTAGCTACTAGAGGGAGGCAGAGATGAACAATAACTCAAGTAGCAGAATGTTTTCTGTTGGAAGCTACTCTGGAGTACCAGGGCAAATGTGCTGTTTGATGCTTTGGATGTGGCAAAGGGAGGGTTCTGTATAATTGATCTGCAGGTCAGTACAGCTCTGCTGCCCTGTAGATTCATTAAGGATTCAAACTGCACTGTATGTTACAGTTTTTATCTATGTGTCCAATTTCTGTTCCTGATTATCCTCCACAAGCAGTCCCAATAGAGACTGTGAGATTGTTTGTCTGGGAGTCCAAGAACTGCTTCTCACTTCCCCAGCTGCAGAACAAGCCTGCCTCTTTGACTCCTGTTGTGGATTTTTCCCCCCCTGCCATTGTGTCTGACATTGAGGTGCTTCTCAGTGCTGCCTGTTCATCCTCGACATTCAATTGAAAGCAGGCAACAAAGTTGATCAGCCAAGAATTTATGCAGAAGTCTGTATTCCCAGCAGAAAGAGAAGTTGGTGCATTAATCATAAGAACAAGGAGCAGTGTAAAAGTGCTAACAGTATGAAAATGGCAATAATGTGGACAATGTAACCAGGTAGATAGGGCAAGAAAGGTCACTTCCTATTGACTGTGATGTTTGGTTTACACTCAAACTGATCTGTAAAGCTGAATGTCATACAAGTAGAGTGATGACACCCATTAACCTTCACATTATTGTGAGGTAATGAACCACTCTTGGATTTTGTCATCTCCTACGGAAACACTGAACTGCAGATTAAATCTGAGTGCAGGGGTGTGCAAGATCTCATTCTGTATGGCACAGTCTGGAGAGACTGTGACACTACAAGAAGAGTGTCACTAATTTATATAAATATGAGGCATCCCACTCCATTTTTCTGCCAAATATCTCTTTTATTATCAGTACTCTGGATAGAGAAAAATGGTGTTTCCACTATTGCAAGAAGTTACTCTTTCATATTGCATTAATGCTAAATTTTCAAGAATGCATTTTCATGCTTCTATCAGGTTTTGTGAAACTTTTATATACATTGCATATACAGAACTACTGAAAACCTTGAATATTTAATCTTCTTTTCCCCAAGTGCAAAGAAACCCATTTTTATAAAAGATAAAAATTATAATTTTTTATTATGAGAATGTATAGTAATGACAGCCAGTAATCAGGACTCCACAAGAAATATCTGTAGATAGACACTGTAAGTTAGATGTACTCTCTAAGTTTGCATACACAGATGAATGGTATTAACAGCTGGATTAAGGAAGTAGTGCAACTTAGTTTATACAGAAAGTAAGCTGTGAACACCTGTCTGTTATTCAGTCTCCTTTCTGAATTACACTCCCTCCCTCATGATCTCCCTTTTCTCTCACTTCTTAAACTTTAAAAAAAAAATTACCCCAAATCACTCAACTGCTGTATTTTTCAGTTAATCCCCGGAAATATTAAGAAATACATACTACTGTAAAAATTCGATGCAGTGAAGTGATATGATTAATTTTTTTAGGGATCCTGTTAGGTTATGGAACATATGGAAACCCAGTGAATCTCTGTTCATAAGGTTAATAAAAAATGCCCTGTCTTCACTTTTACCAGCCTGATGTCTGAAAACTTACTAAACTTTGTATCTTCTGCATCTCTGTATGATAAAGAGGTGAGTTGCTGAACAGATGGTGAATAAATGACTCTCACTTTTGCTGCTTTCACACTTCCCAGAAGCAAAGCTGACAAATTGTATTTGGAGCCTGGAATGTGATTTCTTTATTTAAACTATATGCTTAGCACTAACAAGGGAGCACTCAGGAACATTAATTCAAACATGCAGAGTATCTCACTCTGGGAACTGTGTTCAGCCTTTTTGAGAATCTATTTTCAGAAAATAATCTTCATTGTATCTGTGTGCTACAAACATAGTCACATTCTCTTCATTCTGTGTTAAAAATTACTGAAGTAATTGTTTGTATCTATATATATGTGCATAAATAAATAAATAAATGTATCAATGTATTCTGAATGTAGCAGACAACTTCTGAAATAAATGGTATTTCTGTGCTTGAAAATGTAATCCCAAAAACTGCAATACATTCATCCAAACAAATAACCTAATCCTTCAGGAAAATGCATTCTAACTTCTTCCTTTTTCTTTATCATAATGTTCTGTTTCATACTGTGCATAGTTTTACTGCCTCCATCCAAAGTGAATTCAGTATTCTAATGCTTCAAACCATTAGCTTAATAATGTTATGTTCTGCCTCACTTCTCTTTACAGTGCTGTTGTTTTTACATTGTTCCATTCCTCTTTGCTCGCTGATCACATTCCTCAAAGCACATTGCCCTGTCATCAAATCCTACTGCATCCATCACCCCTCTGTTTTCCATTTCCTATCTGCTATAGATAACATTTTCCTCACCTTTGTTACATTTTTTACCAGCTGAGCTAATTGTTTAGATTTCAAAAGTGTTTGGCATCATGTAAGGCAGACCACTGAAATAGGAACAGAATTTCTGATGTACTTCTCTTTGTGGTACACCTCTCAATGTTGAATTATTCCTGCTACAAAGGTGTTGGGTCACATGGGAAGAAGGAAAACAGAACTTGTGCTGTGGATATTTACTGGGCTTTTCAGTTCTCTCAGAAGATAAGTATTGTATGGTGCTGTAATTCTGGTTGTAATCTATTCTCCTCCATTCTCCTCAAACACAGATGCTCCTGGATACAACTTCAGAAGCCCATGTATAGTTATTCCTTGCTGCCACCAAGGCTTGGGTTATTAACAGAGTTGCACAACTAGAATGACACAATGTATTAATAATTAATCAAAACAATCTCTGTTATGGTGATTTATGTTTTTCTCAGAGAGGGAAAAAATATTATTTTACAAATGACACAGTTCTTTGTTCACTTTTTAACATAACCATCACATAAAGTGATTGAAGTTCAGACTTCTCAAAACAGATTATATTCAGGTTTCTTTGTGATAGACATAATTCGAAGTAAGTTGGTTTTGATATATTCTCTTTTGCTTTCTTTATTCTGTTCTAGCTTACTTAATCATTTCAAATTCCCATAAGTGAAGTATTTTGAAAGCTATTCGCTAAAAGCATATGTTGAAAATGATACTTGCTCTACTTAACCATGTGGTAATTTAGCCTGATTTTTGCTATCTGGTAACGATCAAAACCATCAAGGGGCAATTTCAAGGTCAAAACAAGGCATAAGTAAAGCAAATTCCTGCAACTGGCCACTATAGGAAGTAAATAAAGCATTCGCAGTTGCTGCATGTAAATACCTGGGAAATATAATAATACCAAGGATATGAGACAAGTTGCATGTACTCTTTCCTGAGCAAGAAAGAGTCAAAAATCACTGCCTTGGCTACAGGGATAATCAACTACAGCCTATTAAATCTTCTGCTAGGCTGGACAAAGGTGGACCTTCAAAGACAAAGGAGTAGGAAAACAGTGTCCTCCACAATCCAGCTATTCCCAGAGAAATACTACACTTTCTGCTGTTTCACTCACCTTCCTTAAGGTCACTATGATAGTTTTTTCCTCTCTCTTTTAAAGGCTGGCAGAGTGATGCTGCTGAGTACTGCCAAATATCCAACTATTGCTTTATAACCAATTTATTTTTCATTTTTATCAGTGCCACACAATTAAACAACCATTTCTTGTTTTCTTCTTCTCACCCTGCATCCCCCTTCTTCTACCTTCTGCTCCCCCTCCACCCTCAGTTTAATTATTGAGGCATTGGATTAGAATTTTGGATGATGTAAATCAATGTAAATATTCTGCTTTTATCTATTACCTAATAAACTCTCTCATATGACTTCTTATGAATTGGATCCAGCTCTCACATACAGTTATAGGACAGATACTGTATAGGACTGTTCAGTGCAGTGACTGGCAATTATATGTCATCTGCAGCTCAAAAAATGGTACTTCTGAAGAGCATGTTAAGAGCTGATGTGAAAAATCTCTTGAATGGCAAACTTGGAAAATAGCTGAAATCCATAAATCAACATGGTAAATTTACTTTATTAAACAGGTTTCCTACTTCTGTGTGCAAGTGCTACCCAAAACTCTGCATTTTTAATGTACAAAAGGAGGAGGGCCGAATATTCTATTTATTAAATGTCCGTAAGTGAAGAGAAGCAAGTTATTAAAGGAAGATTTCTGTGCTTTTTTGTGCTTTGATGTTCCACATATGCTGCACTCCATGATCAATGGTGATATTCTCAATTTTGAAAAGAGTTTTTGCTCTAATAAACTCTGCAAAGAGTTATCCTAGAAGAGAAAAATACATAGCTATTAGTTTTCACTAGCATGTAGCTGTTAAGCATTATTGATTCTGGTAGTTTGGAATGCTGAAGTTTATTAATGGAATCAATTTTTTTGTTTGGTTGGATGCTTTTTTTGTTTGTTTCAGGGGGTTTTGGGGGGTTTGGATTTATTTTCAGGTTTTTGGCTTCCTTTCTTTTAATGGCATTTTACGTAGGACCTTTTCCAACTAATAATGAGATGTTATCTCTTTTGGGCACAGTGGCATCTGGAAGAAGTCCAGCATGCTGCTTGTCATTGCTCTTGCCTTCCCGCCTTCTCGTCAGCTGGCTTCTCATATACACTTCCAGAATAAGGGGTTAAAGCTCTTCAAGTCACATCACCCCAGGGCACTGCTCAGAATGCTTTAGGGAACATAAAAACTCCTCTTCTCTTACACTGCTTCCAATAACCATCCTGGACAATGACATTTCCCTGGATGTTTCATTTCAATTGCATTTGTGTGGGCAGCCCTAATGATGCCACAGATAGGATATGTAAAGGGTTCTCCTAAACTACAGTATAAAGGTGTTCTTTCTTCACTGCTTTTTCTAAAACAGAGTTAGGTTATTTTAGGTTAGAAATTTTAAAGAAAAAAGGAAATATCTCCTAAAACATAAAATTGAAGAGAGGGACAATAAAACTTGCAGATATTTAAAAGCAGGGATGTTATAACAATGATTATAACAAAGTTTATCAATATGTCATCTATGGAGATAAGGACATTATGTTGCTTAATATACATAGTCCAAAAAAGTAAGCAGAACTTCACTATGTGTAGTGCAGTTTTCTCCCTTGGCACAGGTTTCCTGCATTAAATGCACAGGTTTACAAAGATGTCTTGGGTAATTTATATGAAAATAATGCCACATAGAAGATCTCTCTACCATTAGAAACATGTAAGAACATAATAGAATTTGATGAATTTAGTAGATGGTAAATTAAATTTGACCTTCAAGTTCAACATGGTGTAAAAGCCTGTGATTTTGTATGCAAGCAGAGTTATTTCACAGCCTGAACAGCCAAGGAAAATGATCACACTGGTGTAGCTTGGCTCACTTAGCAAGCATCTGAGAAGTAAAAGGGGAAAGAAGACTGTGTAAGTTGTTTCAGAGTATGCTATTATAGGAATAGAATTAAATAAAGAAAAACAAAATCCAAGCTACAGTATAAAATAATCTGGTATGTTTAAGGATATAATGGAAACAGTAGCAGAGCAGATGAATAATTTAAGGTTGGACTGGACATCACACTTAAAAACACAGTATATCATAGACAAGCAATCTTGCTTTGGCAGAGGACTGGACAAATGACGTTGTAGGTCTCTTCCATTACTAATTCTTTTCATTCAATGCTCTTTGTAGACCAATGTTAAGTACCTCTAAAAGGCACTAGAAAGATTAGACCTCCATTTACGTCTTGTCCTAAGAGCTAGTCTTCGATCACACAGCAGTGAGATACCATGTCTATTAGCTGCAGTTGTTTACTCTGGAATGAAAGAATATTTAAGGACAATGGATAAAATAAGAGTTTTTAATCAATCAAGGTGAATTACTCCAGGAGTTTATGACAACACAATAACATTCCGTCTTTTAAGATGAGTAATGTTTTAGAAATCGTTATGGTTGCTAAGTTGTAATTTCATTACAGAGCATCAGCTGAAAAATAAATCATCTATCTTGGCTTCAGGAAGAGTTAAAGAAGCAAAACTAGGGGTTAATCCATTAATCCTTTAGCAAAATTATAGCCATCTCAAGATAACTATAAGCATACATGTATACTTTGCATACTTTGTGTACGAAGTATACTTTGTATATGACTCTTTCAGGCAGTATAAAAAAATCACCTAAGAGGAACTCCAAAGAAGTGTGTATTTAGAACATTTCACGAGGCTTTTTCCAGGAGACAAACTAATTAGATACCTCTGACATTCTTAAAGTTCAGGTTAGGAGAATATATTTGCCCGTGTCCTGCAATCTCTCAAAATTTACTCCCTTGACCTTTTATCACCCAACCTTATGATTTATGTAAAATCTGTAAACTTTGTAAAGTTTTGCATTTATTTTGCTGAAGGGTTATAGTGTACAAACAAGTTCAACAGATTTATAGTTAATTTAATGTTTGGAAAACACTCGGGGATTTTTTTATGTGGTTTTAAATATCTGTTCTTGTTTGTCTTCATAATGAAGCCTCATTTTTCTGTGAAGACGAACATGAGATCTTGGTGGGTTTTTTTATTAATGGGAGTTAATTATACCCCTACTCCTTGAGGCAGGAGTCAAGTTTAGTACAAGCTTCATAAATGCAATGAAGCAGAGGATACCATCTCTGTCCATGTGCCTCCTCAAAATTTGAAAGAGATCATCATTTCAGTTTGGAAAAAAAAGGGTAAATTCCACACTTTACACAATGTGTTCACTCACCTGAGGATCAGGTATTTAAATAAAACAAATGAATTTTGTTCTCCCGCCCTTCAACCTGCAGCTGAAATACACATATTTTCTCTCACATTAGAGGAAGAACCCTCTATTTCAGCATTCCTTCCAGTGCTAAAGTTTCTCTTATTTATTGCCTTACTATGCCTCACTCCTTGAGGTAGGTGAAAAGGATCTTAGTGACCTCTCTGTCAAGAATTTTTTTATAGCATCCAAGGGGAATTTTCTGCTTAAAATACTTATTGAGACAAAATTCAAGATGTCATCTCTGTCAGTTTGGTTTGATATGAACAGTAAGGCAGAGAAAATTTGGTGCTTAGTAGTTATGGTAAAAAAATACAAGTTTTCGTCAGAATTTTGCCTTTTGGGCTAAGAAAACCAAGAGCTTGAGACTGGAAGTATTTTATTTACATGTAGGTCACATAATATAGAGGGTCAATTAATGCCAAGTTATATGACCATTGACTGGATTTTCATCTTTGATCTGTAGGCCATAGTATTAAACTGTAAAAAAAAAAAAAAAAGACTGAAAACAAGAAAAAAATTCCTTTGGAGAAAGAATTTTAAATCTGCAGTATGTTTTGAGTCAGGTTAGTTATGCTTTCATAAAATTTTATTGGTCTAATTTTATATACCTAATTTTCTAACGTCTTACTTCATCAAACCAAATGTATTTTTTTTCAATCCCTAATAAAGTCTCTTTGAAAGTTATCTAAAATCTGTATATCATGGACTTTATATCAACAGTTCTTAAAAATTCCTTTGTGAGTCTCCAAACATCCCCAAATTAAAATGTGTTACCTACTAGATGCACATGCATACACACACAGATACACAGACACTTGTAAAACCAGAAGTTTTCTTAACAAAAAGAAATCAAAACAATGCACACTTGAAAGCATAACAAACTTTTATAATTAATGGGTAAAACACGCAAACTGCAGCATTGTTTGTAAATTCTTAGTTGGATTTTTTTTTATTAGTTTTAGGGAATCACAATTTCAAAGAGTGAGTTAATGACATGAATATTACAAATTAGTGAACACTACTACAGGACTTCTCCTGGCATGGGATGACCTAGTACAATATCAGTCCAATAAAGAAATCTGAAGTATATATAGATACTAATTTGATTGAAGAATACTTAAAAAAAAAAAAAAAAAAAAAAAGAAAAAGAAAAAGAAAAGCTTTTGCCACATTCCTTTGGAAGGTGGGAATAAAAAATAGCTTCCTTTCAGGTATGACCAATGTCATTGCATGAAGAAGGGTGTTACCTACAGTCACTGATGGAACAAATGCAAGAACTTGACAACAGACTATTGCTTATAAACAGAGTAAATTTAGATGTAAGGAAGCACAGTCATTACCCACAAAACAGAAAGTTGGCCATTTCCTGGAAAGAAAAGGGTTGATTTTCTAAGAAGTCATAAAAAGAGCACAGATCCTTCAATAAGAGAAGCCACTTCAGGGAAGAATATACATTTTTTAAGATTTTTTGAGCTAATCTCTGACAGTCTCTGAGTGAGTGAGAACAAAAATAGTACTTGTTGCCAAAGTATTTGAATTATTATGTTTTAATCTTGCTAAAGAATGCAAAGGGAAGAAACCCTTGGCATCAGAAGAATTCTTTCTGGCAAATTTCAGGATTGAATTGGGATTGTACAAGGAGAGTAAAACATTGGGCCGTTAGGCTTTGGAGAAAGTCAAGAGAAGGACCAGCACACTTTTTGTGATACTCTGTGTTCTGCCCATTTGGGAAACTTTCTCCATGCTTCCACAGCTGTAGTACAACAGTATTTCAGATATTTTGGGACCTGTATTTTCTCCTTTTTACAAGTTTTTTTCTCCTGTATACATGTAGATGTTAGCAGGACCCTTACCCTTCATGAATGAAATATTGCTGGTATTTAAGCTAACACTTGGCTCAGCTGCAAGCTGAAATTTGATCATATGGTATTTACTAATGTATTATTAATGGGCAGCTGAATGGCTTCAATAATATTTCTTAGTATTTATCATTCCCTACAAGGGTAAAAAAGACAGGTTCCCATTAATCTGGGTTATTTTAAATGAGCTACACAAAAGAGCTAAGTGGGCCCCTTATTTCCCTCACATCATCCCACAGCAAGAAAATATGATATGACAGGGATTTGTCTTGACTTATATCATATGAAGAATGGGCCCAAAGTAGAAATAAAGCTGCCTTTCTTTAATGTCTTCTGATTGTTTCACTGAATTTATATGGCTTTGGTGCATTAATAATCAGTCTTTGAGAATTCCCTGATACATCAACTAGTTATCTCCAAGGGACTTCTGTATATCAACCTTGTAAGTATGTTTGCCTGTGGTAACATTTGTGTGCTTGGCTTAGAACACTAGTCCTGTTTTTTGATGTATTTACTAACTCTACGTCTAGACTATAGACTATATTATCATCCTCCATATAAAATAAATTTAAAGTACTGTTATTTTTATTATTAAATTACGTGAGCAGGGTAGAATAAACAGATTTGCCAGGCTGACTAGAAGTTTGGATGTCTGAGAGACAAAGGCTGTCAATTAGTCAATCACAAAACTTTTTCTCTTTTTTAATAGACTTCAGTATAAAGTCTTTGGTTATGCCATAGATACACTCATCGCTTCTGAAAATAATTCAAATGGTGGAATAAACTACAGGAACTTCTTAGGCTGGATTCTGGGGGGGGGGGGGGGGGGGGGGTTGGCTGAATAGAAGCTCCACTAGAAGCTGCCCTAGACACCAGAATCCCACAGTATGAGGTCTTCTGCTCACTGAATTTTGTTAATGCTACAATTGCACATTCACATGGATTCCTAGAAGGATTAGAATTATTTAGGATTCATGTTCACACCCAGTGTCTTAATGGGTCATTATGCATCTGCATAGGTTTTCAAATCCCACTTCAATCCATCTTTGGCTTTATCTACACTTCAGCTTTTGATCATACAGCTATCAACTAAGAATTAGTAAAAAGAAATTCAAGCTAGTCTCAGGAAAAAGATTTTGATCTTAAAATTTCACAGCCTTATGGGAAGATTTTCACAGATGCTTAACACCTTTGAAGACCTGTCCTTAAAGTAAAGAAGCAAACTGGAAACCCAAGCACAAAGTACAGAGAGAAAAGACACACTTAGAGAATCACACAGAAAAGTCAGAACTTGCTTCTGAGTCATTAAATGTTAAAAACAAGGCAGGTTGCTCTGCCCCCCACACACACTTTCCAGCTCAATGAGATTAATAAAATTCTAGCATGTACTCAGAGGGTGTAAGAAGAGGGGAACTTGTCATATATCATTGTGGTATTCTGTAAGCTACAGCAAACTGCAGACTAGAAAGGATGGCTAAGATGAAACAGGATGAAGTATTGAATTTCACCATTTAATATCCAGAAAGAGATTTTCCATGGATTTCTAAAGTCAGCCCAGATTTATCAATACTTGTCTGCATAACTATTTCATTCCTCTGAATGATGGTGCGAAGGACCATCATTCCTGGTGAGTCTGACCTGATTATACAAAATTACAAGATCCATGGCAACAGGGCAGATGAGACTGAAGCATCTGATTGCAGGGACCCTGAGAGAGTCTTAAGGTTATTCTGTGATGTGCCATCACTGGTATTGACCGAAAAACCCACCACGTGCCAGTGTGTTTGAGAACACTTTGGACTGATAACTTCTGTTTGCTGAGAACTTAAATACTTTTTTTTTAATTAAAAATAAAAAAAAAAAGGAAGTCTCCTACAAGAGAGTAAGCTTGCTGTTTGCCCCACTCTAGTTATTAAATATAAAAGGTTCCAAAATTCAATAAAATCTCAGTTTGAAGGATAGACAATGAGATGGATGATACGATCTACAAAGAACAGTAAGTAAATGTCTAAGTACAAATTCTGTACCTGAAATAAATAAATAAACAAACACATAAATGAAATAAGGAGACTGTTACCAGTTTTGCTAGCAAAAGGTCAAAGTCTTCCAAATGAAAAGCACTGATGCATCAAGGACAAAGAAACAGACTGCCTTGCAAACTATGTGGATTTCTATGGGAGTTTATTTGTGTATATCCTGGGGGATTGACAACACATTAAAAGAATGCATTTGATCTTTGTATCCTAAATAGTTGTTTCTGTTGCTAGGTGATGTAATATGCTTGTAACCCTAAGAACTCCAAGGACAATTGTGTTCAGTGACATTTCCAGCAGTAAGCTGCTGGAAAAGTGAAATGGAAGAATTTTTTTAGTTGATGTTTGTTCTAGAAAACTTTTCAGTTCAATACACTTGAACTAATGCAGTAGATTTTCAATATTATTTTTCACATAAAAGCATAGCTATACTGTTTTCACTCTTGAGTTACTAGTCTTATCAGATGGCCTTTGTAAAGATTCAGCATTTTATTTTTAAACTACACTCTCTGTTTGATACCATATTGGAGGGAAAACAGTCTCTTAAGTTATAGAAATTACACTGGGAGGAGTTATTAAATTCTTGACTCTGCAGTGAGCCATCCACTACAGTGCATCAAAGGTCTTGATTATTCTCCAATATGTGTGCTGGGAGCGGAAGAAAGTAGAAGGAAGAAAATGTTACAGATGGAATGATAATACCAGAAAATAGATGTAGGCAAGAGAGCAAAACTTAGTTTAAACTTCTCTAACCACAGAATTTTAAAAAAAAGTATATTGATTGGCTTTGAACTTAATGCTTCACAAGACGAAAGACCAAATATCTGCAAAAATTACAGTATGCTATTGAAGATATCAAGACCAACGTCCATATTGTAGTATCACAAGTGGGCAGAGTGCTGAATGAAAAACACTAAAATGAGTCTAGTAAGTGGGTCATGCCTCACAAAGACCCTCACAAGAAAAAAAACAAACCTACAAAATATTTTTTTAAAATTGCAATCAAGCAGCAGCTCCACAATTTTCCTGCAATCTACCAGAGTGCCACTGATGTTATAATACTGAAATTAAAAGGTCTTGTTAAGTATATGATAAAGAAATGTAATAGTGTTAATGGTTGGATAGAGCTTATTTTACCTTTTTAATGCTATTACAATATTTAAAAATAAAGGTAATATCAATTACTGACACAAGAAACTTGTGCGATTCAAATAGAATTAACACCATTTTTAGGATGCTTACTTAAAATTTTTCTGAATTGTGATGGTTTAAAAAAGCTTCAAAAGCCCTTGCTAGAAGTCTCTGATATTTATGCATGTTTTTCTGAGCCTGAACTGTATCCAAGTGAAAAGCAGAAAAGCAAAAAGTAAGGAAGTTATTGATTCCAAATATTTATAAACTTTCAGTTGATTTTGATCAATCTTCCAAAACTATTTATTTTTCTAAGCGAATTGATTGACTTAACGAAGAAAAAAATCCTGACTGAGATGTTGTCTTTCATGTCACAGAGCCCTCAAGTGAAATTCATGATCAAATTAGCAAATGGTTTGTTCATGATAAAATTATCAGATCTACAATAGATTATAAAGATCAATGAGAAAATATGAAATGGCACTCAAAGCTCTTTTGTCAGGGTTGCTGACTCATTTTTATAATGCTACTGTAACATATAATTTAACCGTTTATGACTACTACCAATAGCTGCTTACTTTATGATATTCATGAAATGTTTTCTCCCTTCTTGCAAAGCACATTTCATAATGTATTGATATTGTTTGTCTCTTTGAATCAATAATAATTTGTTCACAAGAAATTATAAAAAGGAAAAGTCTGAAGTTTTCTTGTACAAGTACAGATTCAGCTACCTGTCCTGTTTTCTTTATGTAATAATTGCAGTAGATTTTCTTGGTTTTCTTTCTATATTTCTTCTGAAATAATTGTTATCATATGCTTCAGTAGATATATGGCTGTGTAGGGCGGTACTCAAGACTGTTCACAAGGGAGAAGTATGACTCAAAAAAGTCCAGATTTCTTACAGATACTGGAACATGACCTGACACATGAGTATGATGCCCATCTGTTCAGTCTTGATATTTGGCATGGCAAACCCTGAAGTTTCAGACCCATGAGTCTCTGGTTAAATGGTCATGAGAAAACCAAATAGTAATCCTAAGTAGAATATGAAATAATTGTGTAAAATTCAATGACTGTAAGGTTTATCTGTGATAGAGAGCATGATTATTTAATGGATTTGTTTATAGTTTATTGTGGCTTCCTGCACTCCATTGCCAATTGCATTCTGGTGCAATTATATCCACATGGGATAATTGCTCTTTCTCTGAGAACTGCTACTCCACTTTGGAAATATGTCCAGGTTTTAAGAGGACAAGCAGAGCAAGATTAGCATGAAAAGTAGAAAAACTGCAGTACTGGAAACAGAGAGGTGGTGGGAGGAAAAATAGATGTATTAGCTCCAGTGACTGTCTCTGTAGCAGTCCTAAGAGGTGGTGGAAAGAATGAGACTTTCCTGGAAAATCAGTACAGCCTTTCTGCAGGACACAGCATAAAGCTTATTTCTGGTGACAATTGAATACTGCTTGACTGAAAATTAAGTCCAGAGAACAGAGATGCCTCTGTAGAGAAATCTAACTGTAGTTAGGAAGGGAAGATTTAATTTATGGTTTTTGTATTTTTTTTTAATTGATGTACATCATATCTTGTTGCTTACCAACATCTTTAGATTAAAAGTTGGCTTGCTTCAATTAATAATAAACACTAGTTTTAGAGACATCTAGGAGGAGTATATCAGAAGACTCCAGAAAATGCCTGAGCAAATTGTACCTTAAATCCGTCACACAGTCCAGTGGCCTACCACACCATGAAATCAGCCTGATAAAGAAACAGTCCAGACTTTGAAGTCTGATAATAACCTCAGCTAGAGCCAACCACAGGCTTTTTGAACAAGCATGCTTTTTGTAGCTTTTTGTCATGCAAAGATTCGTGTTTATCTATTCCTCTTTCCAGGTGAATCTAATGGTAGAGGAAATCTGCAGGAAAATATAAAATGGCTTTTCATATTTATGCAGTATGCAGGTAGCTCCTACCTGCTCTAATTGCAACTGTGCCACATCTACATCTCAGATAATCACTGCCCTTGTGCAGTGCTGCCTTCAGCAGCACTTCTCTCTGGGCTAAGATAATTCTTAGCACTGTTTTTGACAAAGTAAAGCTGGAGATACCTGGATCCATTTATCCCACTGCAGCTAATGTTGTATTATCTTTGCACATGGGCACAGGAGCTTTGCTGTCTGAGTTCAGCAGTTTTCAAATGAGAATTGCTCTCACTGGCAGGGAAACTGCAGAGGCAGATGTGCCAGAACCTGTGTTGCACATCTCATGGAGAGGGTTGTGCACACCCATGGGACAGCTTCCAGGAGGCTGGATGCAGGCATGCAGACAGACGTGAAAATGTGCCCTTGGTAGAACATAAACAGATGGATTCAGCAGTAGTAGTTCATCAATTGCTCTGTATAGCTGTGTTTGCATATCTATCATATAATGAGAAAACCCCTCCAATGTCTTCTGGCTGCTAAGTTTGTATTTCTATTAAATCAAAAACTTTCAGAAATAGGTGTTCCATGTATAGCACAGTAAGTTATGAAGGAAACAGCAATAAACATAACTACACATTATATGAAGAAGCATTTTCTGTCCTCCAGTTTGCTAATTTTCTATGCAAATATGCAGGGCAAATTCATCATTTAATCACACTATACTGGTAAAAGCTTTCCAGTTCTCATTTATTCCTCCTCTTGTTCCTGTAAAATTTTAGATTGGAGTTTGCAGCAAAGTGGTGACACAGACATTGTTTTAATATTATAATTTTTCCATTACTGTAATTTAGTTAAAAGAAGTGATTGCCTGAAATGGAATTTGGGACATTATTTCAACACAAAATTTAGGATTTCAAGACCTGCAAAAAAAGCAAGTTTATAAAAGCTTTGAGAAAGGTGTTTTCTAAATGCCATTTAATAACCAAACCAATTCTCAGTTTACTTAGTTCTTTGTGATTCCTACTTATCTTAGACATATCCATAGTGAAATCATTTTATTAAGAGAAATCTGAACTGTCATGCTCTAAGAATTTTCTGAACTAACTTTTTTCTTAATACAAAATGTTGGCATCTTGTTGGAGAGGAAAACCAGTGCCTTCAGCCTGTGTCCAGATTGTACTTCTCATGTGTGGTCACAGACAGATTCGAGAATTTGAGTTCCACTTACTTCTTGGTGAACACTGCTCATCTTTGCTGCCAAGGCAAGGTAGGATACTCTCTGGCATGTATTTTCACTGATTCTTCCTTACTTTGAAATGGGAAGTCTTTTTAGAATTCTTGAAAACTTAGCAATTGGTTTTTTGGGGGTTTATCATGTTTGAGGCAGAAGCACAGAAAACCTTACAAGCTCAAACTTCCTTCTTCTGATGGGTATCTGAATTCTCTTATTGCAGATGGTGCCATGTTTCACTTGAAGCTTAGGATAATAATCAAGTTTATCAGGCATTGATCTTGGCTTCCACATATGAGTTATTGTGCATTAGTATGATAATTCTGTGCTTTTGATATAATCTGTCTCTTGCTGTATTTCATTTTCCCTCCCAGAGAATCATAGGATGACAGCATTCCAAATAAGTAGCTGAAATATTTTTAAAATGAGTTGAAATATTTTATTTTCTGGAAAATAACACAGACACAATTATACATTTACATTCTGCCTTCTCAAACTCTACAATCAATGTTTACATGAAAAAGAAAAAAAAGTATGTTGCATTATGCACACAGTGGGAATGATTGACACAGTTCAACCTTTTTTGCACGTTTTGCTAGCCAGTTAGTTAAAACTGGCACTTTAGGTTTCTACTCATGATTTTCTGAATAAAACAAATATTAAAATATCACCACTGTTTTGGATTCATAGCTTTGTATTTTGAATGTTCAGCAAGTTCAAAAATTATTATTATAAATGACGTTCAGTACAATTCAACATGAGAAAAAGAGTGCCATGCACATCTTCAACACTCTGTTTTGAAAGAAAAGTCCAGGAAATCCTGAAAGTCCTGACCATGATTACAAACATTTTACTGTTTAATATCTTTTTCAATGATCCGGAAGAAGAGACCAAGTGTACTGGAAGGATTGTCAAGCATCGAAATGGACTACTCAGGGAAATGATGGAGTCTCCATCCCTGGAAGTGCTCAAGAAATGACTGGACCTGGCACTCAGTGCTATGCTGTAGTTGATACAGTGTTGTTCAGTCAAAGGTTGGACTTGGTGATCTGGGAGGTCTTTTCCAACCTTAACGATTTCATGATTTTAAGTCCAGAAAGCCTAGATGAAATTTACAGTGCAGCCAAATGCAAAAGTCTAAGAGATACAGGAAAAAAATCTAGCTTTGCTGACTGTGAGAATCCAGATCAGTACCTCAGGAATTATGTTTTAAATTTTTTCAAATGCTTAACTTTCCTGTGAGAAGTCCAGGGGAATGTTATCACCCTTCATTCTCAGTGGGGTTCTTTCTAGAGTGTTTACACTCTTTAGGTTGAAATAGTGTTTAATGGATGGTTGATTAAACACGTATTCCAAGAGTTGTACAAATCTTCTTATAGACAGGAAGAAATGAAGTGCAATGTTATTACCTCATGTGTAAATGACACCTGACCCTGTTACAAATGCCTTGTAAACTTCCAATGCGTTGGTCATGTATTGCTGATAAATAAATGATCTAAACAAATACCTAACCTTTCTCCAGTCATCCCTTAATGAAGTAATAGCAAGTTGATATTGGTTGCTTTCTAATTTCTTAGATTTCTGATGGCTGGGTTCCACACTTTTCTAGGACAATGATGGACTGATACCGTTATCTGTTATCAGTCCTTAATGTCAGAAATTTCTGTTTATGGCACAGAATGCTGCAAGGGGAAGATATTCCAATTATTTTTTTCATTTTTTAGCAGTTAACATTCTGAGTAAATGAACTGAGGTCAGTTCTCATGAACTGATTTTGTTCAACAGAAACTACAGTCCTTGGCAGCAGGAAATACTTGGATGCACTAGAAATAAAAATGAATGTCCCGCTCTACAAAAAACCTGGGACAAAGGCCAAACTCCCCTTGACTGGAAAGTCACAAGGTGCTTGGAGTTTTATCTTAGTATAGAATTCTGTCTTGTTGGCTTCTGAAGCCCAAGTAGGTTCCATCACCTCTAATTCAGGGTGTATCATCAAGGTTGCAAAGAGTGCTTGACTTCACAGCACAGCTATCACTGGCTGAAATAAATTAAACAATCCCTAGGTTCTCAAGTGATTTGGTTTTTTTTAAAAGCCACCAAAAATACAAAACCTTTTCACAGCTTCAGTACTATGGATATTTTAGTGGTCAGTCCTTCCAATATATATTTTCCATTGCATTTTAAACACAATTGTTGCTTATTGACCGTGTCAGCAGAAATGACATAATATAAACTGCTTCTGTAGATCTCCTGCCTTGGAGATCAACACCAGGTTGGTTGGTTTGTTATTGTGAGGGGAAAATTGTGTATGTTTTGTTTCAGCCTTTGGGTACTACTTTAGATTTTCACTCCAGTAGTTCAGGCTCATCTTCTGAACCATCCACCTGCTCTTGAGCCAACACCCCATGTCCCACGGCCCTTGTTATTTGACTTTTCTGTCAGTCCCAAAAGTTTACTTCCATCAGCAGTTTGTCTTTTTTGTTCTCTTCTCTTCCTCCTGAAGTACATCAATATTTCTCCAGCCTTAAGCATGGGAACCAGCAGTGCTCCTGAGGAAACTCTTTGGCTCCAGCTCCCTTAAGGAAAAAGAAACACCTCTCCAGTATTTCAGCCATTCTATTCTCCTAAGGCACTTTCAGATGAGAGACAGGCATTTAGGTTGATGACTTCAAAGACTCCTTTGTCCCCAAGGAACATAATCCTAGCCATGCTGGCTAATTGCTCTGTGTACTCTGAGACATTAAGTAGCCTCACAAAACCCAGCTGCAATTCAAAAGATGTTTACGTGTGGATTCATGTCCTCAGGTTTCCATGCCACACACAGCCATCACAATTCACATCAAGCTGTTACATAATCCTGAACACTTCCCAGCTCTTCTCTAGTGAAAACAAGTGGAAAGAAATGTTTTCCTTTCTTTTTTGTCCAAAACAATGTGCCCTTTTGTTTCAAGTTTAGCTAGCAGAATGATTGTCAATGCTTTTGGTATGTCCAAGCTGAGACCTTGTCTCTGACTTTCTGAGACTTCCATCAGTAGTTGAACCTAAAATATTGTGAAAACTTATTCTCCAGGGGCTTGGAAAATAAGACAATGTAATAATTGATCTCCAGTGGGTTTTATCAGGTTTTAGTTTATGATAACCAGTTCTTGTTATCTTACAAGTGTATGTTCTTCAGTGTCTTTTTACAGCATCTGGAACCATTGGACTAACTTTTGAAGCTCCTAGGGGCTCAAATTTCATTCCCATTTGCATGTTCTGGCCTTCATGCCTATCACTGTATTGTTTTATAAATTTCTGTGAAGCTCTATATTTACAAGAGATTCAGTTTTTACCTTTCCAACAGAAAGGGTTACCATTTTCCTTTCTTTTAAACAGCCATTGCAATGGGTTTTGAATGCATTATAATATTTTGAAATATTTTTTCCCTACTCTTCACAAAGATAAGTGCTCTGCTTCCTTTTTTCCTGACAATGAAATTGATTATTTTTGGTTTTCCCTGGGTCATTAATAATGCAATTATGAAATATGCTATGTGGGAAACAATAAATATAAGGGTAATATTCACTTGAAAAAAACATCAGACTTAACCCTAGGCTATTCAGTATCAGCTACATTGTGAGTGGAAGCACAGAAGGCACGCTTTGGTGCATAACATATCATCTCTTTCCTTCCTTATGTGCTTTACAGTTCTGGGGTTAGCAGAAAGAAAATATGCAGTCTTGGATGCTGCTGAGCCAGCCGGCTGCCTCACTTTTCAATCTTTTTTTCTTCTGATGTTTGTATTAGGTGTGTGTTGCAGAACCAATGAGACTTTTAAATACCCTTGCCTGCCCAATTTTTATTAGATTTATCAGACATTTGCATCTGGAGTTGAAATCTAAAGTGATCTTACACAGCTAAGATATTGAACTTTTAAAATAAAGATTACAAATGCATAGTCAAGAAGTAATGTGGTAATACGCTTCACAAAATATTATTCTCAATAGAGAATAGAACACATGATCAAAAGAAATTTTTCAAATCTTAAATACCATATTGCAGTCATTTCTAAATTGTAACATTCCAAAGCCACATTTCATGTTTCAATGTGACAGTTTTTCCTCATTTCTAAGTGTGAAGTTATTCGCTTCAAATTAACTAATAAAAAACCCCAAGAAATCAAAAAAAAAAACAAAAAAAACCAAAAAAACCCACAAAAAACCCACTAAATTAAAAAAAAAAAAAAAGGAGAGACATAAGGAGAGAGATGAGCAACACAGAAAAAAAGTTTATACTTCCTAGCTGCTCAGTAACAACCTATTAACCAGCAAGTGTGTTTGCATATCAGCTGAATGCTTCTCTCATGATGAAGAGAAGGTAACATATTTAAAAGTATTAAGCCATACTCTCCATTCTTGAAAATATAGATTGACCAAGAATGCTGACAGACGTTGTGCTTTAGGACAGTCAAGTGCTGCTATACAACATCACTACAAAATCACTAAAGGCATCATTTAAAGTACGTTAAGAAAGGGAACCAGGATACTGCTAAATGGTGTTGTATCCTGAACAAATCAACATTTTAATTATGTTAACTCTTAAAATGGTCAGTCTTAATTCAAGTCCAAACTATTTAGTGTAAAAGAAAGAGCCTAATCATAGTTATTTTTAGAAGAGAGACCGCAAGTTCTTTTGCACAACTACAGAAAGACTAAACATGTCCCAAAGCAATCCACATACTTGCCTCCATCTAGGTTTATTCCATTGTTTAGAGGAAACACTGGGTTACCATTTGTGCTTGACATCTTGCGGAGACCATACAGCAGAAAACTGCTCCAAGATCATTTGTTCTTAATGAAAGCAATTTGTTACTAGCTGAAGCAAAATGTTCTTTGTCCTTGTGCCAAAAACGCCTTGTCAAGCCTCCATGTTTGCTGCACTTACACACATAATGGAAATATTATGAGATATGCTTAGAACAGCAGCATAACAAGCAGGACACACTTCATTGTCCTAAAACAATAGGCATGAGTGTGTTTTTCTTTGTCACACTTTTATCTACCATGGAAGCTCATTGACACGATGGAGGTTCAGCATTTCTTAATTGCCTTTTTAATTTAGTCCACTTTTTCCCCCAGGGCTGATGCACTGATTCCTCTCATTCCTCCTTCATCCCCCTCTCAGTAGACCTGCTTTTATGAGATACATATTAAAACATCTGCTTTTTTTATTATGCTCACATGTTTTTATGTAACTATATTTCTTTCCTTTATGAATTTAATGAGCTATTTGAGGCAAGTGTTAAGAACTCTTAAGAGAAATACAGCTATCTTGGAGTGGAACGTTTTTAAAAGGAGATAGAACTGAAGCTCAAGGAAAAAAGAAGAAAGAACTTAAGGAAAAAAGGGTAGGTGCATCAGTAAGTACAGACAGCAAAATGGTTCTCAGCTAATCCCATTACCCCATGTAGCCTTAGGAGAGCAAATTCACATAATTTCATATACATGGCCTTTGTCTGTACAGGGACAGCACTTTGCAGTGGTAGCCCAGAAAAGAACAACATTTGTGGACATAAGAATATTTAAAGAACAGATGAAGTGCCTCATTTCCTTCACTGTATAAGGTTTTGTGTGCTCTAATGCAGTTCCTTAAAATTACAGAAAACTCTACAGAAATCATTAAGAACCCATAGTACACATGAAAGTCTATATGAGGGAGCTCAGCATGGTAGAATTACACTGCTGCCTTTCCATTAAAAAGAAGGAAAAAGAAAAGAAGACATCACATGTTGTGGAAATGGAACTGCACAAGGATACAAAATATTCATGACTCTGATCCTTTGAACAAGTATAGTTGAACTAGTGAGTACAATATGTACATATGAGTGTGGTGAAATATGTATCAGTCATGTCAAAACACATAGCTTGTGCTGCAGTGGAGTATCCTTTTTTTCTGCCTACAATATGCTTGAGTCACAGAACCATATTTTAATCATAGAACTAACCAACCATTTAGGTTGGAAAAGACCTCCAAGATCAAAGTCCAACCTCTGACATTTCACCACCTTGTCAACTAGGCCCTAGCACTAAGGGCCACATCCAGTCATTATTTGAACAGCCCGGGTAGTCCGATGCTTGACAATCCTTTCCACAAAGAAATTCTTATGTCTAACTTTAACCTTTCATGGTGAAGCTTGAGGCTATGTCCTCTTGTCCTGTTGCTTGTTTCCTAGGAGAAGAGGCCCACTCCCTCCTCTCTCCAACCTTCTTTCAGGTATTTATAGAGAGAGTGATAAGGCTTCCTTGGAGCTTCCTTTTCTCCAGGCAAAACAACCCCAGCTCCCTCAGGAGCCGCACCTCATAGGACTTACTCTCCAGATCCTTCAGCAGCTTTGCTGCCCTTCTCTGGACACACTCCAGCATCTCAATATTCTTCTTGTAGTGAAGGGCCCAGAACTTGACAGAGGATTTATGGTGCGGCCTCACCAGTGTACGGAAACTATCACTGCCCTTGTCCTTCTGGACACACTATTTTTTATGCAAGCCAGAATGCCACTGACCATCCTGGCCACCTGGGCACACACTGGCTCAATTTCAGCTGGATGCCAACCAGCACCCTCAGGTCCTTTTTCTCTGGGACACTTTCCAGATGCTCTGCCCCCAGCCTGTAGAACTGCCTGTGGTTTTTGTGACTGAAAGGCAGGACCCAGCACTGGGCCTTATTGAACTGCATACAACTGGCCTCGGACCATTAATCCAGCCTGTCCAGGTCCCTCTGCAGAGCCTTCCTGCCCTCCAGCAGATCAAGACTCCTGCCCAACTTGGTATCATCTGAGACCTTACTAACAGTGCACTTAATCCCCGTCTCCAGATCATCAGTACATCATTATCATTTAACAGAACTGGCCCCAAAACTGAACCTTGGGGAGCCCCAATAGGGACTGAAGGCACATTTGCAAGGGAATGAAGGAATTAATCTAGATGTTGACAACTGAGCAAGAACAGTACTGTGAACATCTCATTAAAAAGCATCCTCAGTATATCAGTTCTTTCCTTCTATGCAAACATGCTCACAATCTTCAATACATTTTTCAAGTTACCTTGTTTAGAAATGTATGTTTGAGTTAGTAATGATTTTTAAATATCCATAAAATATGGAGTAAAAGGTTATAAAATGGACTGTTAAATTACATTTTAGGGTACAATGAAGTGCTTTGCATGTTCACAATTGAACAAGGTAAAGAACTTCTGTTTTCCCTTGTTATTATATACTGTGTGCCACATCTGATTACTCATCCCTCCTTCTTCTTCAGCAGTCATTTCCTCAAGTATCTACACAGTCATCTTTCATTTCCTTGACCCTAGCTCGCAATTTATTTAGAAAATATAAATCATCAAGGCAGCACTGGACTAAAGGTGAGGTGTCTTTTTAATGTTACAGTCCTGGTCCTTACAACTTTAGGTGAATATGGCATAACTGAGGAAGGAACAGAGAAGTGTGAGTGGAAGTACAAACGTCTTCCACAAAAAAAAAAAAACATAGTACTTCTTCAGTTCAGAAAAGACGCAGTTGAGGAGGAATATGAGAAAGTTAATGAAATTCTTTGCAGCATGGAGAAGGAGATAATAAATACATTTAGAAACTGGCTGCTCTGGGATGTTGCGAGGGCCAAAGGGATAATTAGATTTGGAAAGAGATTTCAGAGCTACATGGAAGATATATGCATAATTTACATCATTATATATACTGGTGGCTACTAAACATCATGATAAAGATATATTGGTGATAAAATGCTGATTGCTAGAAAAAGGTAAGGTGTGCCAGCAGTGAGATTGTTCTTTTCATGCCTTCATTATTATATTGTTTTCTGAGACAATATTATGCCCAGTCAAGCCAGAAGGTTAGGTGGACTTTTGGCTTAACCCAAAGTTTTGTCAGTCTTGTGCTGCTGCAAATCATGTACCTTTTTTCCTCCACAGAGCCTCCATTTTTGACTTAATATCTGTGCCAGGCTGCTGCAGTGTGGGGAATCCTTACAACAATATATAAGACAGCAATGGACTCAGAAGGAAAGAGGAAGCGGTATTTTGTAGATGTTCAGAGATGATTTTATTCCTCCAGCCACATGGCTGGAGTTCCCCAGCAGACTGTCCTGGGACCCTGCTCTCTCCTCCGCCCCCAGGCACCCAAACCACCCAACCAGGAACAGGTATGGGGCACAAGTGACATGGGAGCAGGGACAGGGACAGACCCGTACCCTGCAGGGTGCCTCCCCCCAGGATGTCAGGGAGAGGCACCTCCACAATTCACTCTTTCTTACTAAATAAAATAACATGGGAAATAGTTAGATAAACAACAAAACAATTTCAAAGGAAAGGAAGCCACTATCGTGAGTCCCCAAATGTCCAAACAGATTTCCTTTGGAGCATCAGAAGGGAGACAGGACTTGAGCACGCTTCAGATGGAAACTGAGGAAGGGATTTTCCTTTTTGTACCTGTTGGAAAATGATGGTTAATTTCTTCCCTCCCTCCTTTTCATTCCCCCCCATCAGCATTGCAAAAGGATTAATGGCAAATGAAATAGACTGGTTTTGTGAGGGGAGCAGAAAAGGGAGATTTGTGTTGGGCATATATGGGGTATAAAGGGGCATGGGATTTAAGAGGAAGGTGGGATAGGGGAAAGGATAGGGATTATGGGGATATCCTCCAGCATATCTACTACCTTTCACAGGAGCACCCCCAGGGCCTGTAACACATGCAGCCTGTAGGCCCTTCCTTCTTTGCACAATTTTAAATTCTACTCCTTCTCCTTCTTCTAAGCTTGGAACATCACTTTTGGGGTTATTTTTTACAATAGCAGATTTATGGACAAAAATACTGTCTCCAGTATCATTTTTCAACAAGAAACCATAATTTTCTTTACATTATACCACTTTACAGTTCCAAAAACCCTAGCTGCAATAACTTTTTCATTTTTTCTAGTTCCTTTGTTCTTGCTTTCAGCTTTGCTTGCTCTCACATCGGAGCTGCCACAGCTGGGACCACCGGGGCCGGGGCCGCCATCGCATTCTTGTCGTGGGGTCTGGACCCTTCGGGTTCGCGTGTGGGGCCGAGCCACATTTGGCACCATGCTCGCTCCCCCTCTGGAGCTTTGCGTGACTGCTCCACGCTTTCCGGGCATTTGTGCAGCTGCACAGCCACGCCCTGTGAGGCGTTCGTGTGTGCGCCGCTTTGTACCACCGGCACTGCCGCTGCTGCTGCTGCTGCTGTCGTTGGCTGCGTGGCCATGGGCTAGCACAGCTCCCTTCTTGCCCCCACACCCCTCTGGCTCTGCTTGGCGTGGCTCACCACGGTCGCCATAGTGACTGCCACAATCGCTGCTGCCTTTCTCGGTGTGAGGCGCGGGCTCAGACCGTCACTCATCATGCAGTGCGGGGTGGCCATTGCTGGGCCGTGCCTCAGCCGCCACCGCCCTCGCCACTGCCTCAGGGCAAACACCACCGGGCCTGCACCGCCGCACTGCTCCTGGCTCCACTCCCACTGCCTCCGGTCTCCCCGCTGGCTCTACTCCCTCTGTGCCTGGCCTCACTGGCTCTCCCACGTGCGGGAGGTCCCTCGCCGCCGCCCGCAGTGCACTCGGTGCCCGCGGCTGGGGCCGCGCGGTCTCCGGGGTGGCGGAGGAGCCCGCTGCAACGCGCGTGCTGCTCAACCACATGGTTGCTGCTGATACAGTAGCGGGACAAAGCCGATATTGCTCAACAGTCTCTGAAATCAGGTAATATTCACGGAAATAGTCCTGCATCAGCATATTTTTTGATTCGGAAATTAACTGTGTCCAAACATTCTTCCAAAAGTCCTTGGTAAGAATCAAATCCCAAGAAACATAGAAGAAGTTTTTAAAAAGCCATGCCAAAAAGTGTCTTAGCTCTTTCTGAGCTTGAATTTAGCTAAAGTCTACATATTGCTGTTCCAGAACCCTTTTTTAACTTAAGGTAAATGTCTCTTTGTAGTTCAGACAGCCATGAGTCCTTCCATGAGTCCTCCATTGTTCAGAGATGGGACATCAAAACGAATGTAAGAAGAAATATCGAGAGTTACTCACGAATTATCTTCTCCAGGGATTGTTTGCCAGCATTTCTCCACCATTTGTTGCAGTGCGGGGAATCCTTACAACAATATATAAGACAGCGATGGACTTGGAAGGACAGATGAAGTGGTATTTTTGTAGATGTTCAGAGATGATTTTATTTCTCCAGCCGCACGGATGGAGTTCCCAAGCAGACTCTGGGACCCTCCTCCCCCCCCCAGCCCCCCGGCACCCAAACCATCCAGTCAGGAACAGGTATGGGGCACACGTGACATGGGAGCAGGGACAAGCACGCACCTCCACAGTTCCTCCCAGATCTAAAATCATACCAAACTTAGCAGCCTCAGAGGTAGATTTCTAGTAAATGTCTACATTTTTCTAGGAAAGGAACACAGCAAACATTGTTTGCATTTGACTTTGCAAAATGAACATGAGCTGCTGCCCACTTTTCTTATTTTTCCCCATTTGGTGGAACATTTTCATTCTGTTGTTTGGAGCAGTATTTTAACATCCAAGGCCGGGTGGGAACAGGTCTCTGAGCAACGTGGTCTGGTAGAAGATTGCTCAAGTTGGAGCAAGATGATCTTTAGGGTCCCTTCCAAGCCAAACCATTCACAAACTGCCCTAATACTGTAAAGTTAAATTTATTTGAGTGTATGTACAAGATTCCATCATTCTGTGATCCCCACTGTCCACTTGACAGTGACCCCTGGACTCCTGTAAATTGTGATGTCACTGCCCACTTTCCAGCTGGAACACCCAGCAACCAGCACAGGGGACAACACAGCCATTTGCCCTTGTGCCCACACACGCATCACCATGCTTGCCACCTGCTTCATGATACTCCCAGCAATCCTGAAAGTCCTGGGTTTTGCCATCCATTCCTGCAAGATGCTCACATTTGTCCTGAGGAGGAAGGTACGTTGCCATTCCATGGGGACGGACACCACCTGCCTCCGTGGGGATGGTGTGGGACAGGGAGCCCACCCAGGGGTTTTGCTACATATGCAGGCTGCCAGAGACCAAGAGGAAGATATGGAGGTGGACATAAAGGCTGATACAGAAGAGGGCATGGAAGTGGAGGGAGAAGAGACTGGAGAGGAAGAAATGGAAGTGGATGTGGAGGAGGAGATGGAGGAAGAGATGGAGGTGGATGCGGAGGAGGAGATGGAGGAAGAGATGGAGGTGGAAATGGAAGAGCATATTGAGGACATGGATGTCGATGAAAAAGATGAGGAGGAGGACATGGTCTTGGGATGAAGACCGACTCCAGCAATAGGACAGGCACGTGCTCCCCCACAGGCAGAGTGGGTCCCCTGCTGCCAGGCTGGGGCTGGGCTGGGTGCCCTGCTCAGGGACATGGTGCCCCGGGGGGGGGGGGTTGGTTCTGGCAGTACAAGCACCATCCCCACCCTGTCCTGCACTCGCTTTGGGTCACACAAGCCCCATGCCAGTGCCTGGGGCCCGGCCCCCAGCCCCAGCCAGGCTCAGTGCTGGCAGCAGAGTCCTGCTCTGCCAATGTGTCCCAGGCTGGGGGCACAGGGAACAGCCCTCCCTGCCTCATTGCAATGACCCTGTCACTTTCTTTTCTTCCAGGACTCATGGAGATCCAGGACAGAGATGGCACCCTTCTGTACATAAGTTTTAGTGCTTGTTGTCTTTTGTATATAGGTTTTAGGGTTTCATTTTTCTTCTGTAAATACATTTAATATATTTTTGTTAGGTATATAAATACGATCTACAGATTGTTGCTGTTCCAAAGATTCTTACAATAAAAATGTGTTCTGAAGTTCATTTTTGTTGCTTTTCTTTTGTGAATAAACAATCTTTATTTTTCACAACCCAGTTTTCTTTGCATTTTCTTTCTTCCATGGACCAAGACTTCCTTTGGAAACCCCCTCTGTCACCAGACTCTGGTACAAGCATAACGCCAATTGATCCTCATAGTTAAAGGCATGATGTTAATTGGCACAAATTTGTCCCGTGAACTTTCTAGCACAGCAAATGTCAGCATTCACAGTCCCCAATTCATAAGGGAAGCTTTCAATCTCCTCACCTGCCACAGACATGTATTGCCGAGATTTGCTTCTGGGTTATGACTGATTTGTATTAATCGGTTCAGGACTCTGATGTTGTTCATGGGTAAGGTGCAGAGATGAAATTTCTGAACCAAATGAGCTCAGCACAGCTCATGCAACAGGCAGAATTTCCAGACCCAGACCCATTCAGGCCATGCAAACTGATACTTTTTCATCTCTGTGCAAAGATCATTATTAGGACATCACCGATGTAACACACACGTCTCAGAGCTGTCTCTTCTGTCCAGCCCTCCCAAGTCCCTTCTCAGACTTCACTCCGAGCAGTTTCTGATAGAGTTCAGTAGCACGTGGGATTTAATCCTGGATTTCTTCATCTTCTCCTGAGCTGTCTCCAGACATGGTGTGTGGGCACTGTCTGACAGTAGCAGCTTTAATGTGTCACCTCCCTGACACTGAGGTTCATGTCACAACTTTTCATCAAAAGCAGCAAACAAATTATTCCCACTGGGTCCCACACAGCTCCATGGGGACTTTGTGTGGCTGCAGCTCCAGCACCAGCCCTGGTGCTCAAGAATTTCTGGAGGAGATACACAGAAGGAACCAGCCTTTCACAGAGAAAAACATCACTTTGCACGGCCCAAATCCCCACAACCCTGCAGACTGTGGCAACCCAGACTCTGCATTTACACTTTGGCCTCTGTGCCTTATTCTCCCCCTCACTAAAGTCCCCCCAGCTCCCCTCATGCTCACATTCCCAAGATCATTAAAAGCAGCATTAAGAGCAGGGATAGATGATGGGAACTGTCCCAAGGCTCAACAAAATTTCTCTTCTCGGGCCTGACAATTCCAGCCAACACGGGAGGAAAAGCCTGCACAAGAGAGGTGTGAAATCAAAGCAGTAATCTAGCTTAGGTGTGATGAGAGAAGCTGAAGAGGTTTTCAATGTTCAGAGCACAAGATTAGCAGCTCCAGGCACAGGAGGGACACGACATTTTCCCCACTGTAACAACTCCAGGATGCAAATTGCAGCTCCAGTCCTTCTCCCCAGCTCTGGGACCTGTTCAGCTGCCGACATGTGTTGTAGTGCAGGGAATCCTTACAACAATATATAAGACAGCGATGGACTTGGAAGGACAGATGAAGTGGTATTTTTGTAGATGTTCAGGGATTATTTTATTCCTCCAGCCGCGTGGCTGGAGTTCCCAAGCAGACTCTCCTGGGACCCTGCTCTGTCCCCCCGCCCCCAGGCACCCCAACCACCCAATCGGGAACAGGTAAGGGGCACATGTGACATGGGAACAGGGACAGAGGTCCCTCCCCCCAGGATGTCAGGGAAGGCGCCTCCACACCAGGCCATGCTCACTTGTTTCCAGACTTTTTGGCTCAGTCCTTAATTCCAGCAAGATTTCTCTTTGGACCCTTTAGGAATACTGCTTCTATTGTATTGGGTTTTTTATTTGTTTGGTTTTGGTTTGGTTTGGTTTTGGTTGGTTGGGTTTTTCTTTCTTTTTTCTGCTCTCCATTCATCCATGCTAAAGTTAATTTATGCTTGCTAAAATAATATCAGCATTTTAAAAATATGTGAACCATGTTATGCAAACGTGGATATGGCCATGTTTGTGGTCCCCTGATACCTGGCCTGCTTGTAACAGAAAAACAAGCTGAGTAAAATTTGCATCCTGCTTCTGTTGTGTTTTTTTTTTTTTACTTGGGTTTATTTTTGATTTTTTTTTATTATTTTACTTTAGTCCACAGTAAGAAAATGTGTATTTTTGTAGCCTTGCAAAAAAGGACACTATTTTCACACATAGGTTTGGAATTTTACAAGAGAATAACCATGTTGTTAAAGGTTTATACCAGTCCTAGTTACACTCATAAAGAAAAAAATATTGTTTTGACTGTGTGATACTATCTGTAAGGTCTTAGAATAAAAATAGATAGGAAGGATTTTTGGCTTTCTTTTTTTTTTTTGTATTTACAGTACTCTATTTGCTTAGTCCAGGCAGAAATGTGCATACTTATGCAAAGGTTTCCTGTGGTTTTGAAAGTGGAATTCAATATACTCTAATGCACATCTCTATTGGAACTTCTGTCATAATAAGGTTGATTCACTTATTCGAACCAGCCTTATTCCCAACAGTACCTTCACAAGAAATAGATCCTAATCGCTGTCAGTTCCCTCGGGACTTAAAAAGCTGAAGCAATACAAAAGTGTGTATAAGTTTTAGATAATATAGCCACATTTTTCTAATCATACTTCTAATTTCACTAGCTTGTTACACAAAAGCTCTGATTGGGGAACAAGATCGTAAAAGCCTAAGAAATAATACTGAATCTCTCACACACCAGAATGTAATAATTGTAGAGTTGCTTAAAGAGGTGCCATAAAAATACAATGAATCCCCAAAGCTGCATTTGCAGGGTACTTTTAAAAAGGAACAAATAATGCCCAAGGGTGGGGCATGGAGAAGCTTGTACAAACACAATGATTTCTATAATAATTAAAATTTTAATCAAGCCATCGATTCCTTTTCCCATCCTCCAATACACACAACATTTCTATTCAAACAGGGAAAAGGCCACTTGTCAGGAAGCAGCATGCAAGCATTTTTTATTTGAAATAAAAAAATCCATGAGTGTAGTGTAGCTGGAAAATAGATGCCTTATGTTGAAAGCAATACCTTTGTAAGTCTTCTTTTTACATTTGTCTTATAAGAATTTGAGTCAGTTTGAAGTTTAAAAAAATCATAGCATTTGGATTTCTAAAGACTGCCTAAAAGATAGAATAAAATGCCATCTTTGATAGATCTGAATGTATTTTTTCACACCAATAGTGAAGAGCACTCTTACATACAAAAAAGGGAGTTAGAGGCTGCTTTTGTGTCCTATTGTTGCCATAAGACTGTGAAATATTTACCAGCTCTCAATTTTCCTCACTTTCTGAGGATGCAGATGTGCGACGAGGCATGCTTTAAAGGACGTGATGCATCTAGCATGCCAAGTTATACAACAATAAGGATGCACAGAATTATGTGGCATCTGGAGGATATCCCTGGGGTTCCTTCTAGTGTGAAATCCCTGAAGAAGTTGCAGGGCTCAGGAGCAATATAGGACATTGAATGATCCCCTCTTCCAGCAACTCTCCTTCCAGGGAGAGTCAATCATCAGATTAGGAGGTTTAATGGCATTTGCACATGCTATAGAGGTATAGACACTGCAGCACTGTGCTGAAAATATGCAGGCAAGACCATAATTCTGGGAGAGTCTGAGGAAAGACCATGTGCATAAGGGCGTGAAACTTTTGTTGGGTGCACAAGTTCATGGAGGTTCATCCTCAGAGCTAGATTGCTGAATGCTAGCTCTCGCAGCAGCAGGATAGGATTAGAGTTCAACAGCCTTTTGCTACAGAATGAAAAATTCTTCTGCCTTTCCATAAAGCAAAGCAAAGCCTGACAATACAACCTGAGTGTGTCTGTCTGGAGCTGCCGATACCATTAATGTAATGATTAAGAGTCTCAGAGCCTGGGCAGATTACTTACAGCAATTGAAGGTGTTATCATTTAAGACAGACTTGTAGCAGTTCAGCCTGATGGACACAGGTGGGAACTTTGAGGTTAATGCAGAAACTCTACTAATGCCTTTTTCAGGGGCTAGTACATTTCCAACAACTAAATCTGGGATTTATCAGCCAAAACTCTACTCCAATGTACAGTGAAACCACATCAGAGGAGAGAGAGACCATAGCTGGGTTAAGTACCTTCTAAAAACTCATGGTGTAAAGTCAAGCCTTTGTAAGAGGTAGTTTGAAGCAAGAAGCTAGCCTGAATCAGGGTGTTTGAGGATGTGTCACACTTCTGGTCCATCTCTTCTGATGTGGGGCAACAGTCCATAGAAGAGAGGTAAAAATCAAAGAACTGGAGAGGTGCTGTATTCATATCTTTACACAGGGTCTCTCTACAAATCAAGTATCATATTTCTTAAAATTCAGGCCATTATTTCTATGTCCAGTAGATAAATGAATTATTTATTTCTATATTTTTATTTAAAAACAGCTATTGTGTTCAGTTTCACTGGACAAAGGGACACATTTTCACCACCTCTGAACATCTTGGCTGGGTTCTGTGGTTAGCTGCCACTCTATGAACAGCAAGTCTTTCCAAGAAGCAAACAATGCAGTCATGAGATGTACATGTCATGGTCTGCTATGTCCTATTACAGTAATTACATCACTCTATTAGTGAACTTTTGCCTATGCAAATACTACATGGAGTCCCTGATATGTACAAAATTTGCTATTGTGAAGCAAATAATAATGTGAGGGGATTTTGTTTGTGGTTTGGTGGTGGTGGTTTGGGTTTTTTTCCAAATAAGATTCTTCCCTCAAATCACAGCACTTAAAGGCAGAACTACTGGTAAGTTTGGAGTCTTTTCCTTGAATGAGTATTTGCTGTTTCAAAATGAGATTGACTGCTCGGACTTATTGCTACAGTCTGGTGAGCTAAAAGACATATGTTTCAAAATCAAACGAAAGATTCACATACAGTTAATAGACTGTAGGAGTTAGTTTAAAAAATAGATGACAAATACCACAATACTTCTGATAGAATTGCAGGAGGTGACCAACCTTGAAACTCAATTCATGGTGGGTAATTGCCTTGGCAAGGCACAAAGTAGTAAGAATGTACATTTTCTTGTACCATATGGGAATGCCTTGAATTCTTGATTTTCCTCCATCTACACAAGCTGAACACTGTATGGAATTGTTAGGTGAAGTTCCTTTGAAAAAGCAAAAAGAAACCCTTTCAATGTGCTTTTGTCTCCACATGTAGCCTTTACAACCTACTTGCACATCACAAATGTCATAAAATCAAAATCTTCACAGATAAAGTGCTGCCCTGTCTCTTTCATAGTGCAATAAAAGAAATAATCAGTAGTTTTACTGTGAACCTTCATTACACTATGTGTATGGATCTCTCTTAGGTAGCAGTTGGACTAATTGCCATACGTTTTTCAGACAATTGGTTTACATCACCTTCTGTATGCAATGTAAAGGGAACAAACAGATTGCATCTATAGAGCTAGGATAAAGGCTATTATTTCCGTAGCCTCAATAAGATTTGAAAAATGTATGATGCCTCTCATAGATAGATAAGGTGAGCAGATGAACTGAAACCCAAGGTCTGTTTCTGTAAGTGGGCTACTATGCAGAATTTTCATCAGCTGGGATGAAGACGTGTCCCTAAGGATCTGTTCACATACCTCTAGGTGCAGTGAATTGCTAGGGCTGAAAAAGTCTTGTTATTTCCTGCCAAAAAGTGATGGATGTATTCAGAACTCCACATCCCTTTCCTGGCACTGCTGTTTCTCATTTGTGACTATGCATTTGTACAGATACTGCTAGGAGTTGCCAAGTCCAGGACCCTGACAGGAGTTGTGCTGCTGCAGTTCCAAATGTTCCAACCAATAGCATGGCTAAAGTTGTAATTTCTATAAGCACAGATACTTAAACACACATACAACACATACACGCAATGTGGATCCTCCAGCAACTGAGCTGACACTATTTTCCAGTAGCTGTCCCTGGATCCCAGTATCCCAAGTTTCTGACATCTGGACCAGCTCCTGAGTTCACAGGCTGCAGCCACTGGTGCAGACCCACACATGCACTGCTGTCTAATCAGGCTTAGACACACAGATCATCAGCAGCTCCCCTGGATCCTCAGCCACAGGCTCCCACAAAGACATGAATGCACACACAGAGAGATACACAGATGTAAGCAAATATGCCTCTTCATAAACATCCCAGACCCCAAGGTCTCTTTGTCAATAAGCCAGGATGCCCTGGTCCCTCTGGTATCCAGGTCCTCCAGTTGTCTCTCTCCCAGAGACAGGCTCATACACAAGCACAGGCTGGACCACAATGTGCATACTCCCCAGTCACTCTGTGTGCTGATGCACTGTTGGTATGAGCCCTGGTCCTGCTCCAGGGGCTGCATCCAGACCCTCATGCACACACACACCCTCAAAAATATGCACACATAACCCCTCACACAGGAAGAGAGGAAAGAATGGATTTTAGAGAGAATCCAGGACTGACTGTAGACACCAGGCACAGGGCATGGCCAGACAAGTGTATTGACCTTCCATTCCTTCTATTTTTCTGCACTCAGTTCTTCCCACCCTTCCCTTTCTTCACTTAACTCTTCCTAAACACCTCATAATTAGTCTTATGACATCTTCTTAAACACTGTTTAGTGAGTCTACTGAGTCTTAAGAGTGACTCCCAGTCTGTGGGTTCTCAGAAGGCCTTTCCCAGGGACTCTCAGTGGTGGGTGTCACCCCCTCAGTGCATGACAGCCTCCAAAGATGGCCTGAGTGGCCAGGGCAGGAACTTGTGTCCCTGACTGGGTGATTTGGTTTCCCCCAAATGGCACTGTGCCACTGCCCCTTTGTGCCTGGGCAGATGAGCCTTTAATCACACATCTTAACAGGTACATTGTGGGGGGGTTATCAGCTGTCCACTGCTTAATTCTGTGGCAAGCTTGCTTCTTAAGCCTCGGAATATCTTAGACCATTCACAAACAGCCTAATATTCCTTCGACTGAGCAGCCCCACCTAAGCCACTGTTAATGACAGCTGTCCCCAGAGCAGAAGTTGAGAATAGAAATACAGCTCATACCTCTTTTGATGTTAAATCATTTATTCCCTCTGTCTTGGAGGGGGACAGAGGGTGCCACCCGGGCAGCAGTCGGCGAGGTAAGAGGGAGGGGCTTTGTGTCCTGCTGGTTTTATCACAGACAGGAGGAAAGGGGATACCAGGGGCGGAGCTGGGATAAACAACCAACCAGATCAGAGCCTGGGCTGCTGGAACCTAAGATAGACTTGGCTCAGTCACATGGCAGGGATCTGGCCCAGAGGGGCGGGGGGGCCCAGGGGGGTTCACCGCAACAGTACATCATCAGCCATCAGCAATGACGTCATGAAGGAAACTCCCACATCTCCTGTGGGTGCTCTAGAAGAGTTTGAGGAGGGACATGGACCCACTTACACCATCCCCTTCAGCACACATAGAACAAGGATTCCTAGCCTATGCTGAACCTCTTCTCACTGATTCAGGCTGTGTTTCTACTTTATTGGGCCTGAACCTTTATCAACACTAGGGAAGGTGGAAACCCCATCTAAAACTTCTACAAGCTGTCAGCTGCCTCAAGAAATTTTTAGTGCCAGTCACAAATCTCTAAGAAGCAGGTAAACATGACACTTGAAAAGAAATGAAGCTGAGTACTTTTCCCCTTACTTTATTCAGTGAGAATTTCAGTTACACTTCAGTCCCTCTCCTAGACTCTCACTAGACTGTGCAATCAGTTATTGAGAAACCCTCTCTCATCCCATGAGCTGAAAGAAATCCTTTTCAAATCACTTGATATCTCCCTACCTATTGCATGAGATGCAAAACAAAGAACATTTGGTTTTCTGCCATAACAGTTGCTGGAGTAACTTGTGAGGGGCAGCCTGCCAAAAACTCCATCAAACTGGAGAATCACAAAATAGTTTGGGTTGAATGGTTGGGTCACCTAGTTTTAACCTCCCTGACATAGGCAGGGGCACCTTGCGGGTTGCTCAAAGCTCCATTCAATCTGGCCTTGAATACTTCCAGGGATGAGGCATTCACATCTTCTCTGGGCAATCTGTTCCAGTGTCTCACCACCCTTGTCTTAAGTATAAGATATTTCATTCTTATATCTAATATAAACCTATCCTCTTTTGGTTTGAAACCATTATTCTATGTGTTATCACTACATGCCCTTGTAAAAACTCCCAGGAGGAGACATCATTAGGGATGATGTTCATTGACAGGAAGGGTATAGATCAATTAATGATCATGAAAAGAGTGGCTGCGTTGATCACTATTTTCATCAGCACTCATGCTGAGAGTTACCAAGATAGGAGAAGTAGTTTCACCTGATGCTCTACAAGCACTTCAAGTTTTCTGACAACAGACTCCCTGCATCAAAAATCGAATTCAATCTGTTGCTTAAGGCAGATTTTTTTAGTCAGCTTCCATTTGTTTGAATATAAACATGTCTGTGTAATTATGTGATAATTACTGTGGTCCCAGTGCAGCCAGAGCATGACTCACGATACACATTTTTCACTTCTCTCTCTTGATATGTTAGGATCATCAAACCCAACTCCAGACATTCTTCAGGTAACGTTTATGAAAAGAGAGGCAGTAACTAACAGGAGAGAAACAATAAAAGCCTGATTCTTGGGTCTTTTCTCTATTGTCACTGGCTCTGTAAACATTCCCAATCCATTTCAGACCAAAACTAAAAACTAAGAAAATGTTGAGGGTAATTATAGTAATCAAACTTATGCTTGTGATGTGAAGTGATGCTGAATAATGTTCAGTAAGTGCTTTGCCTCCAAGAGTTACTAACATCCACAGTAGATCTGGGCACAGAACTCAGGGACCATTTGTTAAGTTATGGGACAATGAGACATCTACCATAATTGACAAAACTCTATTAGTAGTCACAATTGAAATAAAATATGCATTTTTTTTTTGTTTGGGAAATATTTTGTAAAATTTCAGAAGGATGTTACCAGTAAAAATGTAGCAGCTTTCACAGAGTATAAATATCCTAGTCCTCCAACAACAAACAAAAATAAATATCCTAAGACTGAAATTAGGAAATAATCAACAGAAGCACATGAGTATTATATATGACTCCATATAAATGTCCTCCAATGTTGCTTTAAATGTTTGAGGGTTAGACTATTTTTTTTCCTAAATATGATATAAAAAACACAAGAAACAATAAAGTCTTGAGTAATGTAAATTGGCTTATTTTGATCTGCATTTGAATAGTAGTACACAGACACGGAATTTAACAAATCTGATTCGCTCTCTCAGGACAGAATGCAAATTTAATTCATTAACTGCTTTTCGCTTTATTTACAGGTTAAAACTCCACTGAGACATATCATTTCACATTTAGGAGATCCTGGTTGCATGGCTATCAATCAGTGTTACAAATTAGTTAAGCATATAAAGATTACGCTGACATTGTTTTTCCCAGCTTGCTGAAAATATTCAGCCACAATAAATAAATCAAAACATCCATGTTCTGCTCTGCACAGTGTGATTTACAGATGTCAGTGGCCTCCAAACAACTAGGACACCCAGTTAAAGATAAATTAGTCTTCCATCAAGTGCCAATGAATGTCTGGCACTCTCCAATAGCTGTGTGTGCTCTGTAGAGTACTGTACCTGAGTGAGAATGTTGAGAAGTCATCCTGATTTTCCCTTTATAAACAAACAGTTGGTTTTATTCTGTAGGTGCAAGCTTATTTGCAGCTGACATTCAATTTTGCTTGGACTTCAGCAAAACAAATTCTGCCCCCACCCATGTCAAACTATGGTACTGATTTTGTGATCCACAAACAGATGAATAAAAGATGAATTTTGGCTTTGTTAGGTTTTAGCCTTTAGCAGTGGGGAACAAAGACGACAGACACCCTTGTATGGTCAAAGAAGATCTGTTTATTTCCAAAAATCATCCTCTCTTTATACCCGTAATCTCAACCGAACCGAAGTCTAACCGAATTTAACAGAAGAAGGGCACCCATTGGCCGGCATGGCTGTGACGCCACCATCCATGCTCCCATCAGCCAATCAGCTTGCTGCTCGTATGCTGGCTGCGTGTTCCTCCAGCCAATCACATCTCACTGCCAGCTGTCACTCAACCGACTCTCTCCTCACCCAGAACCGCCTCTTGCCCCTCAGCCACCTCCAACTCCAGCCTGCAGCTGGGCCTTTCCCGCAGGGCCTTCTGCTCAGCATACGCCTCAAACACTTTAATAAATGTAACGCCATATTCCACCTCAGCCCACCAAAGTTTAAAAGTTCGTAGGACTACAACAGAGTACAAGTAATAGAAATGTAGGAGCAATGAAAAGATGGCAACCTCTTAGTGGAAGGGTATATTTGCAGGTATAGTCTGAGGCCTTTTAAGTGTAATGATACTTGAGATTTAGTCTACAGTCAAGTTGGACCTTTGTATAACTCACATTGACCAGCAACAGGACCAGAAACATATCAGTGAGAGAAACACTTTGGACAAAATAAATGAGATTGAGAGGAATAGGAGAAGCTTGGGAAATAGAAACTCAACTTTCTAATACTCATATATGTAAACTGCACAGCTGCTCATCTGTTTTATTTTACAACAGTGCATGTGAATGTGTGATACACACACGTGGGTACAAGGAGGAGAATCGCAATGTTACTGCAATCATGCAGCAGCCCACAGGCAGTCAGAGATGGGAAAAAGCACACGTCGAGTAAGTCTGCACACAAAGAAAGCTCAGGATATAGTGCAGGAAGGAAAGCATCCACAAGAGGTTCTGCAGGAAAGGATACAGGAATCATCGGGTGTGTAAAGTTTTTCTTACAGGTAATGATGTGGAATGGGTATGCCATAGAAACTGGTGAAATTATGAATGGTCTTAAAAGAAGAAACATGATGTTTTCATTCAATGGTTTGTAATAGAAGACTAGAAAACAGAAGAAATTACTGTGCAAGAAGATTAAAATAATTGAAAAGCATGATTTTTACCCACTGCCCTTTGGATTTCATTACCAAAAAAAGTTGCAAAGGCCAAAACATAAATGATTCAAAAAAACCTAGGCAAATTTATGAAAAACTGTTTTCATAGGAAATGCAAAGAGCAGAGTTCCAGATGCAACTTCCAGTTTTTGAAAACTCTAAGTATCATTTCATTCTTATCCTGGTTTAACTCTAAAAATTTCCTGTTATTTACTGAGACAGTTGGAGTTTTGGTTCATCCCTAAATACAGGGTAATATATAAGATATCTTATGCATTGGGATTGCAGCAAGTAGTTTGAATATGTCATTCTAGAAGAAAAAGCTTTTACTATCAGTAAGAGCACTACTACAGCGTTTAACATATGATCTCATGATTCAGTGGCATTGTGCCAAAGAAGTCAAGAAGCCTCCACATAAACCACAGATCTTCAGCCTTTTTTTAGCAATGGGCTGTATATTTTACTTAACCATGTACAAATATGACAGGGACAATCTTCCAAAAATTTAATCACAAATAATTTGTCATTCTAGATTTGTAGTTTCACACTTCCAGTGTGAGAACAGAGCCGTAGGGATGAGAAAATAGCCAGCATAGTTTGAATGTTACAGGCATCTAAAATGGGAGGAACAAGTCATACAAATGGTGAGGGCACCAAAATTAGGTGCTTGAATTTATTTCAGTTTTAATAAATCAAAGTTCTTGCTATCAGCTCTGAGACAGAATTTTAAAAAAATGTATTATTCCTTTTTCAACATAGACTTCCTCCTTCTCTGAAGTAAGAATGAATAAATTACAAGCAGAGGTCTTCTGGGGCAGCACTTGACTGTTATGCTAAAAGCACATTTTAACCAGACTTGTCAACAGGTTAAGATCAGCATTTTTTACAGGCATATCACTTCTCTTGCTATAAAGCTGGCATAATAATTTCCTTCACAGTTGGAAAAGTATTTAATATTTATTTCCCTGAACTAAACTATGCCTATTTGAAATGAAACTCTAGGTGTCCTTAATAATATGACCTTTAAATTGCAGTTCCTTTTGGCTACACAGGTAGTCTTAAATGGAAGATGAATTCCACTACATTTCAGGAGATGAATAGATATGCTAATTGTAAGCTTTTCCCTTATTTTAACAGTAATGTATTAGGAAATATTATCTCTCCCCATTCTCCAGCTAAGATTAGCATTCTTTTCAGTATCAGACAAGATCACTTGCATAAATACCACACTACTCTGTTGCACCAAGGTGGCTGAATACAAGATAACTGAGTCCAGGGGAAATATTATAAGCTTGCTTTAGGAGTGTATCTATTTCAGATGTAGAAACAGTACCAGTAGATGGTGCTCAAGAACACATTGCATAAACATATGCCTTGATGGAAAATAGGGAGTAATGGATAATGGAATGCCATTCTAAGCAACCTTCCAACAGAGCTGTAGATGCAAGTAATCTTAGATATTCCAAAATGTAAATGGGTAACAATAAGGAGGGTACCGTGTACCAGAGTAGAGGAGATCCTGCATGAACAATTTTGTGGTACAAGATTTCAGCTGTAAATTTGCCTAACCTACTTTAACCAGTGTTTGGGTGAGAGCTTGTTGTTCAAACTGCCTTTATACACAATGGAGAAAAATAAGCAACACTAGCAAAAGACTCATTTGGGTTTGTAGGTTCCATCAAGCTATGCTGTATGTTACAACTTTGCTTGAGAAAGTCTACACTGGCTTTCCTCCCCAGGAAAACCACACATCCAGGACTGGATTGTCCTATTGTTAAAGCTTGGCTGCTGTAACACTGCTTGTGTTTGATAGGCACCATCATTGCAGTAATTCTGAAACCTCTATCAGCACAGACAAAAACATGCAACACCAAGATGCCTAAGGATCAAAGAAGCTCAAAAGACTGTATTATCATCTTTCTGACTTCAGCCTCCATTAATTCCAGCTGTTATTTGGACATATATGAGATCTGATGTCCACATTATTTTGGAAAAAAAAAGGAAACAAAAATACAATATATGGAAACTTCAACTATTTTCTCACATCTTCAGTTTTGAACAAATAAAATGAACCTCTAAGTGGGTATTTGCATTTTTTTAAAGTTTATGTGTTCAGATATACATGCATATAAACACATAAATATATTAATATGTATGTATACATATGAAGTTCCTTCACATTATGAATTGTACCATTTAAAATAAATAAGAAATTGTAACCCAAACATTTCTAATAAGAAAACAGAATGGATTTTTTTACTTAATTAGTGTCTTTTGCTTGGCATTGCCATGGGAGATTTGACACCTGGAGCAAGACGTTGACTTCACATTCTTCCCTATTTTTATGAAGGGTAGGCAGCAGAATTGTGTTCAAAGGAAAATCACATTGGGAATCATTCATAGCTGGCCTCTTGTGGAATAGAAATTAAATTGAAATTCTGTGTCTGTCAGTATATTTGCCTCCTTTTTCAGAGTGTTTTCACTTGAGCCTTGTTGCAGCCTGATGAGATTCATGAAGGAAATCCCTAGAACAATGTTTACAGTGACCTATTTATGGTTTCTTTCTATACCTCTGAACTGAATATTACAAGGTGTTTTTCCCTCCTTCCATTGACTTGAAATACAAAGATGATTCTTGCCCCCATCATATTAAATATATCTCATAAGGAATACTAATACTGTGGAGATTTCATTAAATACATAGGTCTGTGTATTCCTTCCTTATTGTTCTGAATCATTATCTGGTGATCCCCATAGTAAATATGCAAACAGTATTGTAACCTTTGCAACTGAAAATCTTCCTTTTGATAGCTCCACCCTGTCAGAGTCTTCCAACAAAGCATTACTGATGGGAATTTAAAGATAGAAATTAATTACAAGCTTCAATTGTTTTACCACAGTGTGCTGCCATGTTTGTCATTTCACTTTAAGCTTCAGTGCTTGCTGTCAGTTGTCTCTCAAGAAATATTAGATTCTAGTAATTTTTCAAATATATAAAAAGGATGTGTTTGGAGATGCATTTTTGGAAATTAGAATTCTGTTGGTGGGTCATGGCCGGGGAACATCTATTCTTTTTTTCAAGTATTTGAATTAGAACAATTCCTTTGAAATATGACACTATCAATGGACAATGAGACAGAAGCAAGAAAGGAAGAGACAAAGGCCAGCTGGCCTGTTGCAATGTGTACTGATATCGCCATTTTATTCTTCTTTTTGAACATTATGTGAAATTTAGGTCTGTTGTTTTCTAAATACACAGCTGTCAGAGACTTTAAATGTCCACAGTTTTAAAGCTATGTGTAAACATATGGCTTGCTCAGCCTCTGCTCATCAGGTGAACCTCAGCACTGCCATTTATTCCAACAGGGTTCATTTTTATGTCACTCCTAGTAAGGGTTCTTTGATTGTTATCCCAAACTAAAAAGCAATGTTTTAAGAAACAGCTTTGTGGGGCTCCAGGTTAATTTCTGACACAGCAATTTTCTGCTCAAAACTTCTCTAATATGTGTTTCAGAAGAAGGGACTGTTCCTCTTCATTGCCCTTTGCTAATTGCTTTTTCCCATTTTGCCTGTGTTTCTTATTGAATATATTCTGCAGACTCAGCCTGGAGTCTAGAAGACAAATTCTTTCTTCTTCCTTACAGATATTTGAATAAGATTCACCAAAACAAAATTTAGATTAGTTTAAAACATTCATGTGTTTGGTTTGTGAATCACTGATTCTTTCTGACATTTTAAATGCAGATTTTTTCATCCTTGTTTGGATGAACTTTCAATTTCAGTGTCCTTTCAGTGTGCTTATTTACTGTTTTTAGAAGTGAGTTCTAGTGGTAGTGACACTACTCCAGAATCTCATGTCTAACATTATTCTATGGTCATAAGCACAGTAATAAATTATTCTATGACATATTATTATCCTTCACTTTGACTTCATGAGGCCCCATCTGGAGCACTACATCCATCTTTGGTCCCTGCAGTACAAGTGAGATAATGCAAATACAGCAAAAAGATCCTGAGATGGTTAAAAGGCTTGAGTACATGGTATTAGAGGAGAGGCAGGGAAGGGGGATAAATGTTCTCTGTGTATGAGGGCTTTAGAGAGGAAAAAGGCACAATCGTCTCAGAGGTCCTTCATGCATTGAAGGACAAGAAGCAATTGAAATTGCCCAAAGGAAATTCTTGCTGGATATAAATAAAAAAATATTTTTGCAGTGATTATGGTTTTGTCTAGAAACAGGCTCCTAGAGAGATTTTGGGCCTTCACTGCTGGAGATTTACAAGACTTGACTAGACACAACACTGAGTAACCTGCTATAATTTCAAAGTTCTCCTTGCTTTCAGCAGAGGTGATCTTAAAAATCCCTTTCCAATCTAAATAATTATGTCCCTCTTAAGACTACTCTTTCCATTTTTTCCTCCTCAGATTTCCCTTTACAATCCTTCCTTTCCTTCCTCTCTCCTTTTCCTTTCTTTATTTGCTCCCTTCTTTTTCAATCTTTCAATTTTTCTTCTATAATGTTACTTCACATTTTACTTTTCTGTTGCTTTTGTAATCTTTCTGCAACCCTCCAATTACCTGTAAAACCTCTATAATGCAGGCAGGAAAGAAAACCACTGAGAGAAAAACATATAACAAAAATACAGGGAGATTGATTAAAAGGATGTACAGGTCTCTTATTCCCTTCTGTCATTGTTAGGTAACTTCTGCGACAGCCTGTGGGTCTGGCTACTTCTCTTCCAATTTTTCTTCTCTACTTAACAGGTGCCCTCTTCCTACCTGAACCTCTCTGTCCCATAGTCCCAATACTGCTATACCTTCCTCTCACTCAGCTTTTATCTCTCACCTTTTTCACTCATTGTATTTGCTCTTTCAAGGGCCTTCTTTTAAAGGCTCTCATTTTAAGTTTTTCTGGCCTATCAAGTCTTTTCCAATTTTAGATATTCCTTTGCACTCAGTAGTCACAAATTCCAGTCATGATTTTCAGTTTTTAAACTAAATTTGGTGTACCAGATTTCCCTTATGAATCATTGTTTTTATGACAATTCCAGAAATTTATGGCAACTCCAAATGTGATCATTTTTTTCACAGAAAAGAAAAAAAAAGAAAAAAAAAGTGACCATATCACTTGCAGAAAAACATTTTTGCAAAATTTCAGTGCATAGCATAGAAGATCAGAGCTTGGAAAAAGTTCAGCTTTTTCAATAAATAACTGTAAGAATTTTTTTATCAATAGCAAAGTAACGTATTTTCTTATTCTCAGAAATGGTGAGAGTGTATTTTTGGAAACCTCATGAAGTAAACTTGCCTCAAGGCAGACACCTGGCAGGGGAAATTGGAGCAAGGATAGTTAACCTCTGTAGAGTCTACAAATAATTGAAAAATGTATGTAGTATATGAAGATATTTAATAGAGTATAGACATTTCTAATTTGGCTTATAATACATTGTTGTACAATTTTATTTTTGTTCAAATGTAATGTGTTTTGAGACTGTTCTTTCTCGCACTTACAGCCAATTTCATACTGGACATGTGCCAATATTAAGTCTTGATCAATGTCTAAATACACATCCTTAATTTCCTTTTTCTTGTTATTCTGACACTATTTCAAACTCTATTTTTTATTTCCTCTCATCTCATATGATAACCACATTTTTCTTTTTTATCCAGTTGACTTAATTCCATCATCTGTCCTTTTTCTAATTAATTTGTATAGTGACCTCAATTTTCAGTTTCATGGAATAGAATCATAACATTATTAAGGTGGAAAAAGACCTCTAAGGTAGATGCCAACCTTTGACTGAACACCACAATGTCAACTAAATTGTAGCACCGAGTGCCATGTCCACTCATTTCTTGTACACTTCTAGGCATGGTGATTCCACCATCACCCTGGGAAGACTGCTCTAATTCTTAGCCAGCCCTTCAGTGAAATAGTTCTTTCTGATACCAAATTGAACCTCCTCTGGCACAGCTTGTGGCTATATCCTTTTGTTCTCTCGCTGGTTTCCTGGGTGAGGAGGCCAATCTCCACCTGGCTGCAACCTCCTTTCAGGTAGTTTTGAAGAGTGATATGGTCACCCCTGAGCCTCCTTTTTTCCAGGATAAACACCTCCAGGCCCCTAGCCACCCCTCACAAGACTCACAACAAGGGTATCTCTCAATATTGCTGCAGTTGTTCTTTTTTTCTATAAAGTCCAATGACTAACTTTTGCATTTGAAATGGCTTAAACCAGACCTTACTGTAAAAGCTCTTATTCGCAACCTGCCACTCTCTCTATTTCTACTATCTTTGTGAAATTAGTGTTCTAGCAAAATAAAGCAAAAATATATGTTACTATATTTCTTATGCACTCTCATCTCTCACTTCACAGCACTGAGAATTTCTCTTCAACACCCCACCAAGTGCTTTAAAGCATTTCCTGGGAATTTGTTCTTCTGGCCTCAATCTGAGTTTTGTCTCTAAATTGAATTAAATCTTAAATTCAAGACAAGGCATTTGCCTTCCTACATTTTGCTAGATTTACCAAATGCATGTTCTCCTTAATCTACCCAAATATTGTCTATATCTTACTATTTGCTAGGCATCCAAAGGACAAAAATCACGAAGGTGCTCCAAATGCAAAAAAAAAAAAATAGAATTGGTGAGTGATAACATCACATTAGTCAAGAGTGTGAGTGAAGAAGAAATATCTCAACTATTATTTGCTTTACGGAGACTTACTGAAACATAATAAACACTGAAGTCAATTGGACAAATCCTGAAAATAGAGAGCTTAGTCACAGAACTTGGTTATTATTTTATTCATAGTAAATAAACATAATAAAAAGAAATATATTGTATCATTTAACTAGGAATAAACAACTATGGATAATCCTGACTGGAAACAATGTTTATGTGCAAATAAAAATGCAGACAAACATACACACATACTTTATATGTAAATAGGCAGGAATACTGAATGGTCATTTTAGGTACTTTAAAACTGAAATATTTATTTTTATTATTTCTATTCTATTCAATTCATATTTAAAAAAATTGTTATTTTTAAATATCATGTATGAAAATATACAAAAGAGTAGAAAGTGTTTTAATCTCTCTTAAAATCATAAAATATAAGAATGAAACAAAGAGCGGCAATCTGCAATAGCCTTGTCTTAGGAAGAAAACTTCAAAATCAGAAAATAGCAGACACATGTAATTTTGTGGGTTTTTTTCGGGGCACAAGTATTACATGGGCCTTGAGTGATGACCATTGTCCTAAAGTATAGTAGCCCCTCCACTGAGAAGTGATAATTGCCTACATTGTGGAGATTTTCTTTTCAGTGTGTTATTTCACATCGGCACCATTAGAACTGATATGTCAATCTGTATCTTGCTTGCATGTTAAAGATATCAAACCCATATGAAAGCAGATTTCTGGGATTGGTAAGGCCCAGAGGAGAAGGATAGGGTAAATAATGCCAGCAATCCCAAAATATCCAAGAAACATTTCCCCTGTTCTAAAGGAGGAGTTTGTGTAAATCTGATCATCTAGAATATGACTAGTGAAACACAGTGAAACTATTCAGTTTTCTATGTGTTTGTAAAATCTTATAAAAAATATTGAGTAAATTTTGAGCAAGGTTTCATAATCATTTTCCTCCAAATAGCTCTTCATGCAAGATATCTGCGCAATGACAACTAATTGCAGTACCTTTTCCCTCTGATATTTTCCAAAAAAAAAATCTCTTAAAAACACTGGCCCATGAGGTACAACCAGAAAAGAATTAATGCCAGATTACACCTTTGGAATAAAAGAATGAAAGCATAAATCCATCTCAAGTACAGCTAAAATCTGTGAAAACCTTAACAAGATACCAGTGTCTCTAATGAACACCCAGTCTGCTCAATACAGAGGAATAGAGGAAAAACAAGCAAGAAAAAATGAGACCGTTTCTGATTCCCACAGCAGTTGAGAATATTAACTTAACAATGTCTCTTGGGGGCAGTTGTCTGCATGATATATCTTTTGCGGGTCGAAGAAAAAAAATGATTATTGGAGAAAGCCCTGAAAACAGGCATCAACTGTTCCATCCTACAGCGGGGACTACAATATGTTTTTGATATGTTTATTCAAATCTATTGTAAATTCTAATATTACTATTTCTGTATAGTGATTTTTCAAGCTCTGTAATTTCCAACTCTTAATCTTTCATATACTAACAAATATGGTAAATTCCACGGTTACCAAAATATGCTTAATATCACTATAGGTTATAACCTCTGTTTCCAGTTGATGCAGAACCCCTCAAAGCAATGAAGTCTATTGTTCCTTCTGAAAGAATAACAGAAATACAAACCATCCAGATAAAATACCCTGACTCTGACTTGAAATCATAAAACAATGCTGTCACTGTAGACCTCAGACAGCAGCGAAAAAAAGACTAGACTTAGGTCAGGAACGAATGGCCGAAGCGAACTTTAATGAAAAATCTACCTTTTATAACATAGTTTGCTACAGAAAATTCATGATTGGCCTCTTGACCCACCACCTCTCAAAGGTGATAGGTCGGATGGTAAGACACCCATATCCAAAACATGTCTAGTGTTCCCAGACAATACAGTGAAAAACAACAGCAGCAAGGACAGAAAAGTAGTTTACTTAACATCCTGTTTTCCTTAGGCTGCATGTGCAAGAAGAGTTTCCCACATACTTGTGAGAGAAAACTGAAGAATTTCTCCACTTTAGCCCTTTTTGCATCCACACAATGCAACAGAAGCACCTGGTTTGAAAGGAAGAAAGAAGCCATGTGTATTGAATAACTTTGTGATCTGCAATCCTGGTAGCTTTTTTGGTGTTATTTTTCTTTAGGCACACACTAAACTCCCTAATGCATACAGCCAGAGATATTAAGGCTTACTGTCTTCAGTTGTATTACAATCCACCCTCCCAAAGTGAAGGATGTGCCCATCTGAAGGGATGGGACTAGAAAAGGGATCAGAGACTGGTGCTGCTGGATCTCAGAAGTCAATACAGACACATGTAAACTGACTGTTGTATGCTAGGCCAACTATGCTACACTAAACTTTCGGATGAGTAGGCACTGTTTATATTTCATACATTCTTAAAAGATTTTTTTATATCTATATATTTGTATGTTGGTTTTTATTTTATATACTGCCAAAGTCTAAACACTTCTCATCCACTTCAACTGGTCAGTAATTTTTGTTTTATATTAAATGGCAACTGATTAATTAACAAACACCTTAAAGGACTAATGGAAATGTCATGTGTAGAAGTCAAATCTGAGGCTACAATAAGTGGTTAACCACATGCATAACTGTTTCTGCAAGACTATAGATTTCCTACAAGAATGAACAGTATCAGCTGAGATAATCTATGCAAATTTGGTCCATTACATGGTTTTTTTAACAGATCAGTGTACTCCTTATATATATAGTCCCCTAAGTCATTATTCTCTCAGTCACCACTCACCTGTTGTCTAGACCTTAAGAGACAAATCTACTTCCTTTGTGAATCAGCTGTGTTTTCCCACTAACTCTGCAGGTTGAGATATTTTTTGTATAGTCTTTGTAAAACACGGGAACATTTTAATTTCATGAAACACTATGTGCAAAACAGCTCCAGTCTGCTTCAGCATTGCAATTCCATAATTCCTTTCAGAATTTCATTCCCTTATAATGTCATGAGATATTTCTTTAGTGTAGCTTTAATTGGGTGAATGATTTAAATGTTGTATCATTACAATCTAATGTATAAAAGCTATAATAAAATATATAAAATTGTGACATTCTGAGAATATTCCATAGCAAAAACAGTTGCATTAGTAAAAAAATAGGTACTGGTGTGTTTTTCTGAAAAGAGGAACTGTCTATTGCAAAAAGCAAAGTAGTCCCTATTGGAGTATTAGGAAGTCTGGTATTTTATGTCTGGTTCTTATGACTAAAGCATTTATGGCATCATAAGAGCTGTTTAATGAATGTACTGCCTAGTAATACTCCACAGGGTGTACTATATTCTCTTCCTATTACTGCTTTTGTCTCTGTAGATAATTCTACAAGCTCACTGCTAAGAAAGCAGAACAGTTCCTGATCATGTTTATTAGGAATGGTTGATCATGGACAATATCAGTGGCTTGAATGAGTCAAACTTATCCAGATGTTTTACAAGTAATTATACCCAAATGAAAATTAGTGATGTCTGGGGTTTTCTGTGTTTTTTAAATTATGCTTGATAATATGTTGGTGTGCATTGAAACAGCATTATACCTACTCCTGTAGTGTTCCTGGAGGTGATCTGATGCATAGGCTCATGTCCTAGATTTTCCACAAGTTAGTATTTTATGATGATTGGTTCTTTTCAATCTTACATGAATTGTTTATTTTTGGGTTTTTTTTTTGGTTTTTTTATTTTTTGATGGTTCAGTTGCTAAATCTAGTATTGCAAAACAGGTATCTTTTATTCTGTCTTGATTTAAGTTTTATGCCTAGGACTTTAATTTCTTTTTAATTCTAATTTATTACTTGGCAATTTAATGCTTTAAAGCAAGCCCTAATTCTGGACTAATTTGCTATATGCATGTTACCATATAGGGCAGAACTACAGAAGCCATTCTACAGAGTGAAAACAATCCTATTGAAGACTTCATATGTACATGATACTCAATGTGGGATTTTTTTAATCAATGTGAGACTTTGATTTCTTTTTTCTTTTTTTTTTTAATTTTTAAATTTTATTTTCAGGCAAGCACTAATCTGGTCTAATAAACCAACATAGCAGTGGAAGTATCCTGCATGTACTTGTTAAGCAGATATTTCCACTTAATTCTCATCAGAAACATATTAAGATTGTGAGATTGTTTCACAATGTGGAGACAGAAGAAGAACAGGAAGAAGAAAAAATCAAGGCGTTTGCTTTGAAAATGCATGTGCTAATACTAAAGTAGCTGCATCTATGTGGGACTAATTCAGGCACACATTATTAAAAAGTATGTTCTGATATGATGTGAGAAAAAAAATTATTGAATGGCTCATCTCAGTCACAATAGCTGGAGGAAGAAGTGTATTTGCTCATCTAGGATCATATTATAAACTACAGTGAAAGATTCTAGCTTTGGAAGGTAGGGCTCCCTTTGATAAGATTCAAAAGGGACCTCTGAGAACATGCACCGATTGTAGAGTCACTTATACTGAATAAGTCTGCCCTGCCCTCCTCTTGCTGTGGGAGCATTTCCCAGATCTCTTTCACAGAAACTGAATGATGCAGAAAATTGCAGAGCTCTATTTATAGAGATTTTGTTGTTAAAAATAAATTCACCATTGGTCACAAGGCACCTTAAATTTCCTTTGTGGGGTACAGGTGTGGTGGGTTGACCCTGGCTGGATGCCAGGTGCCCACCACAGCCATTCTATCACTCCCCTAATCAGTTGGACCAAGGGGAAAAAATACATCAGAAGGCTTGTGGGACAAGATGAGGAAAAGGACAGATCACTCACCAGTTACCATCATAAACAAAAAAGACTTGAGTTGGACAAATTATTTTAATCTACTACCCAGAAAATCAAAGGAGGACAATGAGGAATAACACCAAATCTTAAACCACTTTTGACCCACCCTTCTCTTCTACCCAGGTTTAACTTGGCTCCTGAATTCTCTACTTCTTCCCCACCAGTAGGGCAAGCGAATGGGAAATGGAGGCTGCAGTCAGTTCATCACACTGTCTTTGCCACTTCTTCCTCCTTAGAGGGAGGACTCCTCACACTCTTCCCCTTCTCTGGCTGCAGTCGCTCTTTTCCAGTTTTTTTTTTTCCCCTTCTTAAATACGTTATCCCAGAGCTGCTACTACCATTGCTGAAAGGCTTGGCCATGGCTAGTGATCGGTCTGTCTTGCAGCTGGCTGGCACTGGAAGTCCTACCTCTTCTTTCTGTTACTTGACCTGGTGGCTGATGGGCACTAGAGATGGTATATCAGGCTCATACAAGTGTATTGTCTCTTTACCACCTAAAATGACTTCAAACAGCATCATCCTCCTCTAAAAATTTAAAAAGCATTGACTCAATTTGCACAATTAAATCATAGGTAAACTTTTGTGGATTTCTACTGCTAGCTAGACTATTAGCTAATTTTTTAATTTGATTTTCACTTTGCTTTTTCCACTGTACATTTTTCTTTTCCTTTTTTGCTTTTGTGAAATTGTTGCTTAGGACCCAAACATACTGCTTCCTTCCTCCTATCCTTAGCAGAAAAGTTTTTTTCCCAGTTCTCTTACTAGACTATCCCCTTTTGCCTTTTATAAGTAGCTTGGAAATAGGACTCCCATCCTTTTTTAATTTTCCTTTTCTTGTCTGAAATTCTTCTAGACTTTCTCATCCCTCTGTGTCTCCTATAATTTGTGTTGAACATAATTTCTTATTTTTCACACTCTGTTATAGAGAATAGTGCTGGATCCTGAGAGTAAAATTTCTACTAGCAGTAATATGGAAAATTCTTCTTTTCTTGTGTAAGAAGTGAATATGAAGTGTCAACAGAGTCTCACCTTAGGTCATATCCATGGCAGGCCACAGGGCACACAGTGTAATAGGGAAAACAGCAGCAGCAGTGTTTCTGTTCCTTTGTAGATAGGAAGAGCATTTCTTTTTTTCTCCTCAGTAATAGCAGGGATTCATTTAGCAGCCTTGCTGTAACACAAAAAATAATGCCTTCTTGCTCCAAAATTTGATCATTTGAAAATATATATTTTGGAATTGGAGGTTACAAATATGTTCGTTAAAACTTACTGTTTGAAAGACACTTACTAGCAGCAAGCTTCTCTCACTGCCAAGGAAGAGCCAGCATTTCCAGGTGTTATCCAGATACTTGTCAACACAGCACAGCTGAGTTCAGTTAGATGCTAAAGTAGTTAGTCCTGTAATGAAAGATGTATGCTACTCTGGCCAAATTTGGAAGAAAACAACTGAGGAGTTCTTAACCAAAGCATCGTCAACTTCAAAAAGTGAGCTAAAAGCCATCTCCAGCATGGAGTAACTTTACAACAGAAAAGAAACAACACAAACCCTAAACAAAAAAAAAAAAAAAAAAAAAAAAAAAAAAAAACCAAGCAAACAGAAAAACCACAACAAACAAATAAAAAACCCCAAAACAAAAACAAAACAAAAAAAAACCTCACCAACCCCCCTAAGTAAAAACTCAAAAACTGCCAACCAAACAAAACCACCAAACAAACAGAAAAAAACAAACAAAAAAACCACAAAAAAAACCACCCAAGGCCCCCTAAAAAAAACAGAACCAAAAGAAAATAACTTAACACCAGCATAAATTTGGAACAAAAGTTTAGAATGCTTTAATTCTAGAAGAGTTTTTTGCTTCAAGTTTAGACTTGGGTTCATATCCTGACATGTTGTGTGCATAAATCCAACTAATGAGCTGGGTACAATGTGTTCAGAGATAAACACAGAAAGACCTTAGTATTTAAGCTAAAATGTATATTTAAAAAATTAAAGATAAATTTAAAAATTAACATAAACTTCTTATTTTTAAAACAACAGGGCAGCAGGGCAACATCTTCTTATTGAGCAACATGGGATGTCCTATAAAACCCAGATTTACTATAGGAAAGTTTGCATTTGGTGTTTAAGCTTCCCTGTAGTTGTTGATCAAGGATCACATCCCTTTGGATGCCAGACAGGTAAGAGCTTTGCCAACAGAAGTCAGCAGTTTAGACCTGGCCATAATTACCTGATGGTATCCCCATTAAGCAGAATTACCATCCCTATTAAACAGCAGTTATTGCTATTAGGTATCATTAGTCTTAAATTGCTTCCTTGGGACACATCTCAATTAAGCAAATTTCCATGTTAAGTGCATCCTGATTAACTGAACTGCACTGTACTGCTTTAATTCTTCATGCACCCACTCCAGTAGCCTTCATCCCTCATTTACAGCTCTCTCAAAGCCTGGCCTTTCTAAGACTCATTAAAAAAGTACACCCAACTGAAGTAAGGACTGCAAAAGACCCTAATTTTGGTGTCTTGCCACGTTTCATTAGTTGTATTTGAAATTTAAGTTCCACTCTTGCAAGGTGTCTTTTTTTTTTTCTTGGAAGAGTGTATTCATTTTAATTAATGTGTAATTCTCCTGTTACAGGGCGTTTTTCCGCTTCTGTAAAAGGTTGTGAATTACACACACAAAAGAGTGATGTGGTTTTACTATCTAACATATTTTTAGAGAAAGGTGTAAAAATAATTCTATTGCTGAAATGATGTCATTTTTCTTTCTCTAGAATGTTTGTGCTTCAGAGGTCAGAGGTAGTGGTTTTAAAAACAACACAGCGATGAATCTCACTGCTTTTATTTGTTGAGAGAGCAATTTTATTACAAGCAGGTTAGAGGTGAAAATAAAGCCAGATGTATTTAATGTGGTTGTTAATTCAGAGTTCAGATTATAACAGTTAGGATAGTCCTGAGTGATGCTGGGGTGGGTAACCCAAATAAACCCTTAAATCACATCAAGCCTTTCTGTCAAATCCAAACTATGAATACTAATGTATCTTCAAGACAAGTTAAAACAAAACCAGCATGCTTTTAGGAAGCTATTACATATTTTTAAAGTTGGAATGGTTTTGTTACATAGAAACTATTTATAAGTATAAATTACACTAAAATAATATGAATAAAAATATTAGAGCATATTGTTGAAAACAGACTTACTTTTCTTCTACTTATAAGAATAGCCTTCCAAAGTAGTTGAAGCTTTTTTTTTAACCCTAAATAAAATTTTGATTATAATTTCTCGCAATCCATCTTGTCACTGAAGACAATTCAAAAGCAACATACCTCTCAGATGTAGTCATACAGAGCTGTCATGCAGAATAAAGAAAAAAAAAAGTTAGTTCAATTCTTTCCATGATTCTTTGGGATTCTGGCTGTCAACTCAGAAATACTAAGTAATTTGATCTTCTTGCCTTCTGAAGCTTTGCAATGAAGAGTGCACACAAACGCACAAATGTATTCCTGAGGTTATTTGGAAGTGCTATCTTATTAAGCACCCCCTTCTTCCTTGCTGAGAGGATGACAAGGCAGTAAATCAATATTTTCCATGAGAAGACTTTTCAGAAGAGTGGTTTTCATATTTTTGTAACCGTACTCTATGTTATCTGGGTATTTTCATAAATCTTCCTAGACATGCTTAATGCAGTCTAATATGATCTTTAAATGTTTTTCACCCTAGAAGTCAAGAGGTATCACTGCAGTTACCTCTTTTCCTTCTCAATAAAACAGATGTTAGGAGGTCCATAAAAGGAAATTCCTTTATTAAGAAAAATGCAATTCAAAGTAAGAGACACTTCTGCTCTTAAAATTTCAAGTGATGGAGAACTTACAGCAAAACTAGCTAAAATGTGCAAATGGTCTCAAGCTTCTGGGAGAAGGTAAAGACATGTGTTTTTGCTTGGAATTTATTTCCCTTCCTTTTTATGTCCCCATGTTTTCTTTACTGAACTGAAGAAGGTATTATGGGCTTAGTATTTAAAAACTGTACAAACACTCCCTAATTTCTATCCTATAAAGTATCTACTTGATCTCCTTAAGTCTTAAAAGTCAAAAGGAACTGAGAAGCTAAGCTTTATTTTTCAGCCACTGCCTCAGCCACCCATCACTTACCTCTCTAGATCTGGCCAGGACCTTGTATGAAAATCGTGCGTTGCTTGTGATCAATGAACTTTCACCTCATGTGCCCCTCTTGCCCACTGCTGCTACATTTAAGGCAGAACATTCAACCAAGCCATAACTAACCTCCTACTGGGTTTGTGACACTATTTTCAGCATGAGCTAACTAAGAAATAGCCTACTTTGTCTCTAGACGTGGTCAACCAAAGTATATTATTTGCTTGCTCCCAGTTCATGTACCGATTAAAATATGCCACATTTTGCAAACTTGGGCAGCATTGACTGTTTTTTTTTTCTTTGAGGTTACTGAAAAAAAATAGATGGCGCATAGCAAACAAGTATCTGTGACTATAGTAGACCTTCCTCTAATAAATCATGTCATGATAAATTACTTGAAATTGCTTGCAAGGGACCATCCAGGTAGAATCCACTTGTATCATATTGAAGATGTGCATCTTTATACTATATTTATCAAAATGACATGTAGTAATTTACATTTACCTACTACTGGTGTAAGAAAAAAGTTTTAATCAAGAAATGACACCAGCTTAGTTTTTTTTCCAAAACATATTAACTAAGTTTCAATCTTTAATTCTTTATTAATGATTTTCAGATTGACCATTCTGTTAATTATGTCAGCTGGAAGACAGATGAATATTTACACAGGTTTCTTTTTTCACTTTTAGTTAAGAAATTATGTTGCATTGTATTTAGAAAGTTCAGGGATGCTTTGATGGCGGCAGCTTGAAATGCCTAATACATATCACAGAACCACAGAATAGGTAAGGCTGGAAAGCACCACAGTGGGCCATCTGGTCCAACCTCCCTGATCAAGCAGGGTCACCCTAAAGTGCATGGCACAGGATTGTGTCCAGATAGTTCTTGAATATCTCCAGTGAGGGAGATTCCATAACATCTCTGAGCAACATGTTCCAGTGCTCAGTCATTACACAATAAAGAACTTCTGACTCAAAATCAGATATAGTTTCCTGTACATCAGTTTATGTCCATTGCCTCTTGTCCTGTTGTTTGGCACCACTGAGCAGAGCCTGGATCTAACTTCTTGATATCTTCCCTTTAGATATCCCTGGACTAAAGTTCCCTTTGAGAGTTCTTTCCAGACACAATTTTCTACTTTGAGCTGTCAGTTTCATGCATACTTTATTCATTAAGATATGGATCCATAAATATTGTCCTGTTTTCCTAAGTTAGCCATAGTGTAAAAAATAATACCTTTCTTGTCAGAGTTTTATTCTCTTTAAATACTACTTAACAATTCTCAGTAGTGTCATTTATATTGAGTGATGCAAGGCTGTTCTATATTTTATGCAATAAGAGAATGGATTGTTTTTTCCTTGTGTCTTCAGTGTACTGATATTGACTTAGTGGATTTTATGTCTGTTTTGTACCCCTCAGATTTTATTCATTTTCTTACTACTCTTTTTATTATGTTGGGTTTTTAAAGCCTCATATTAAGGCAAAAACATTTGGATTGTGAAGTCTATCCCCATGGAAGGAAGATGTGCTCTGCAGAAAAATTGCATGTGTAAATTAGACTATTTTGATTGTGATGCCTTAGGTTTTACCTTTCATATTTTTCAAATCCTGTACTGCCTAGTGTGTAACTCTGAAGTTTCCTGTTAACTTTTGCTCTCTCATTCTAGGTAGACATAACAAAGCCTCTCCGGGCCTGCTCTCCAAGGATACTCAGACCATCCTAGGCCCAAAAAGTATAAACCAAAAGCCTCTAAAGGGGGGGGCAAGCTTGGGGAAACTACATCATTAACTGAAGCTTTGACTGGAGAATTAACCCTGGTATGCAAATGAACCAAACCCATAAAAATGTGAAAAACTCACGACCTGTCATCCATCTTGGGGTCCTTTTTGGCAATAGCCTCTGGCTCCCCAGGAGGTACCTTTGAAGGCCCTTTGAATAAACACCTACCTTTATTCCCTTACTTCTGCCTAGTCTCTGGTGTTTTAGGTGGCCACTTCAGGCATCATGCCTGTCTTCTACTGCCATGGAGGAGAATCCCAGAAGGTTCCCCGAGCGTTTAGTTATTTGCAACATCTTTGAGTTTTTCAAATTTGTATGAAACTGGTAAGACATGCCGTTGTGCACATCTCTCTGTGGGTTTTTGACAAAATTCTTCATCACAAATTCTCTTTTTGTTCAGTGGGACCATGTTGTGCTACAGGTTATGATACAGTCATCTGTTAAAACAAGTTGTTTGAGGCACATTGAACACTGTTATTTATCACAAGGCACCTTAATTTTACCTTTTAAAAGCTAAACTTAAAACTTGGCATTTAATTACATTGTACAAATACAAAAATTTTCACTTTAAATTTCCTGGACAACTAGCCTTAAAATAATACCCAATGTTTTTTGGCTCAGACTTCCATTAAGTCTGCAGTTATTGGACTTAATTGGAAAATTATATAATCAGAAAAACATATCTTTCTATAAAAGAGGAAAAATGGAACACTGTTAAATGACCTTTAGTGGTAGCTGACAGTCTTGTTTCTGTACCCCAGAAAAAGGGATAGGAGCTGAGCAGTGGTGAAACATCAAACTTCAAGGCAAAGGAAGAAAGACTCCTCCTGTACCTTACACCTTTAGTACTTCTATTTTTGTGCACAGTACACACATTTTTCTTGGGTAAAAGCTTTTCTGCTTGAATAAAAGAGAAGAACGGATGTACTACGTAAAGAGTTGTGGAAGTTATTGTAAAAGGTACAAAGAAAGCCCATATTTCTCTCTTCTCCCAGAAAAATGAAAATCCAGAGATTTCCTATAAATAGAGACAAAAGTTTATTGATTGTTAGGGAAGTACACAGATAGCAGTGACTCAGTACAGAAAATTTTTGTATAAATTAGGCCATTACTCTTAGAGAAAACACTTGAAAAGCTGGCTAGCATTTGAATTACATTTTGATAGCAACAAATATATATGATCAAGAGTAAAGACTATATAAAAACAGGAACTTATATTTCCCATTGAAGGTTGGAAGTTGTGTGTCATTTTAGGATTGTATAAACCTTAAATGTTTTATAAAATTTATTAGACAGATTTTTTTACAGAGGTTATCTTCTTAATGAGGAAAAAACAGGGTTAGACAGACAAATGCTTTTTGCTCTGCCCTCAAATATCCATGTCCTGTGATGAGCACCGTGTAGATTACCATGTCTAATATGTATTTACATTCTGATGCCAGAGTCATCATAGCTGCCTGAGGGATCTGTAACCACAGTGCAGGGACATCTGCCTGATGTTCATATCTATTACTTTCTTTTACAAGTACTAGGAAAGATTGCTTTTCCTTTCTTCACATTTCAGACAGATGTAATTGGACAATGATGTGATACACCCAAGAAAAATGGAAAGAGAGGGGCAAGTTTGGAAAGCAAAGGTGCAGATGAAAATTGAGTATATTCTTGTGTGCGTTAGGCTGCAATGTCATTTTAAAGTTGAATTTGTTGCTGTGTCCCCAGAGAGGGGGAAAAATTATACCTTTCCTCATTTTTAGTGTGATACCTGGATTTATGAATTATTTTACCTCCTGAAAATTAGCTCCAATTTCTAACCAGGCTGTTGTAAACAGCAAAATCACTTGTTTATTTTATTTGTTTGCTGTTTATCAGTTTATTTTTTTTTTGATTGGACTTGTATAAATATTTAATTGAGTCTTGACAATGAAGCGGGGAACAAAAAAATTGCTGGGTGCTTCATTTTTTTGTGGAACAGATCAATACTATCTCTTGCAAATTTTGTTTAGAAAACAGTAGAAGACTTATTTTTGCTTAATATTATTACCCTTAATGGGTCTTGTACTTGTGGCCAATATAGTAGTCAAATTCACACAGACTAAATTCCACTTAAAACTTTACATCTACAAGTTTACTATTTGGCAGACTCAAAGATATCTCCATGGTCATTGTTGACATCTTTTGGGAGTGAAAAAATATATTTCATTAAAGAAAATCCTTACAAGGTCTTAAAAACAGCTCACTGCAGAATCCACTCCAGATCAACTGTATGGGTGCAGAGCATCAAAGACAGGAGTGGTTTCCCCAGAGAGTAAAATTAACTGCATACATACTGGGATGTAAATAAAATGTAAGCAGTCTGAATCTGGCGTTATTTGTTGAGTTAATAGACATGGCAATCAATGATTTTCATATAGTTACTGAAAAAAACCCAAGATCACTGCAAAAATGTCACTTGGAAATGTGTTATTTTTGTCTAATCTCACATAGTTTTGATTAGATGGAACTATGTCTTATGACTGGAAAAAACAAAAGAATATAAATGAGTGTTGCCAAACAGACTGGAATTTCAAGAAGGTAACATTCACATTTTGCATGTGCTATGGCATCTCTCTATAGATTTCTTAACTCCAGTTTGCTGCCAACAACTAGGACTTAATTCTGGACCAAGCTTCCTTTTACACTTGCAGCAGTGGCAGAGAGAGATCAGACAACAGATTTTACATAGTTTCTGTTCCTGATTTTCTGACAAAAGAAGTAGTGGTGGAAAAATTAAACTTTACCAGTATTTGGAAGAAATGAATTTGCAGAAGGAAAAGCAATTCACATTTTGAATGTTATTGTTCTGTATTTTGCTCAAGTACTTGTGCATGATCCTAAGATTTTTGTAGTAGATACAAATCAGATATAAATGCAATTTTTCCTTTCCATGAAGGAAGAAATTTGAGGCTTACCTGGAATTTTAAGGATTTCACTTCCTTTAAATCTCTGCTTTGTTACTAAAGAACTACATTAGTCTTGGCAGTATGCTGAGCACTGTAAACAAAAACCTCATTAGTAATGTTTAACAACAATTTTATTGAGTGTAATAATTTATAAATGAGACCTACTAGATTTATATGTCATTAGATAGGTAGTAATACCACTTCTTTCTGTATAAACTTTTTGCAGTACATGGGGATTTATTTATTTATTTGCTTACTTATTTATTACACTTTTACTTATTGGCTTGTCAAATGAGGAGATTCACAGATTAAATATTAATTTTTATATTTTTCTCTCACAATTTGCCCTCTACAAAAAAACCTTAAAACTGTATAGATGTGATAGAAAATTTGGGAGTTCTGCATTTGAAACTGTTAATCTGCTGCACTACAGTAAAATGTCCACATGGGGAACATGGGAACATGGGGCTAGTATATATTTAAGATTTCTTTTGCTCTCCTTACTTATTTTGAATACTAAACTTGCTTTGCAGCTGATCTCATATAAGTTAATGGGGCTTGTTGTAGAATTAGACACTGCTTAATGGAAAGTGTTCCAAATTTCATGGTTGTTGAGGTGAATGAAAAATTCATTAGTCATGGAATAGAAATCAAAATAGTGGCACAGATTAGAAACTTGGTAAGACAGAAGGCTAAGACTGGAAAACAAAAACAACAACAACAAGACAAAGCAAAACAAAAATCTGGAAAAAGTTTTTAAAATAATTTGCTGCTGGAACAGCCTAGAAGGCAGATCTTATACATAAGAAAAATTCTCAGAATTCTCTGTCATAAAAAATATATCTCATTGCTTGGGCAGATACAGTGTAGATCTCACAGTCAAAATATTAGTTTACTGTGGGACAGTAATTCAAGAAGTCAACAAAAATTGTAAAACATTAATAGTGTGCATGAAAACTACTGAGAAGTGCAATCTTGTAAGTCTCTGATGCATTATTATTTGTAATTGTGTGTTCAGTACTATTCACTTAAACTTAGATTACCAGAAGTAATACATCATTGTCCAAAGTACCTTTTAATCTGTGATACTATCTCCATAGAGATAACACAACAATAGAAATCATTGTTCAGAGATAACATAAAAAGCAGTAGCTACAATAGAGATTTTTTCATAATCTGTCACCTAATGAGTTTAAACAAAAGGAGGTGAAATGCAAAGGATGTTGTTAATTAGCTATGAGAACACACTCTGTTACACTGGGGTAACTTGCAGTGGGTTCATACTCTCCAAAGTGAGAATCTTGAATCAGTGGCTGTTTGAGCAACCTGGTCTAGTGGAAAGTGTCCCCAAAACTAGGGAATCTTCAAGGTCCCTTCCAACCACAACCACTCTGTGTTTCTATGATTCTATGATATATACAGACAGAGCCACTGCAGACATTCCAGGACACCTGAGGCCAGTAGAGGTCACATAGCTCTGCTGTGAGAGCCAGGAACCCCTGGAGTGGCAGCTGAAAGCTAAGCAAGGCGTCTTAAAGTATCCAAATTGACAACACGTGTTAATGGGTCCATACTATATGTAACTGAGTGCAGAAATTTCTCATTAGGAAATGGTGCCTTCTGGTTTCAAAATCAAGTGGAACCTCATCTATAAGAAGACATTTAAGTGAAAAAAAAAAAAAAAACATAACTAAAAATGTGACTATATCCTTACTAAGGGTATAGAGTTTTTTCTTCTAATGGAACTACTTACTTAGACAACAGGCAAATTAACTTTTTTAATTTAGTGAACAACTTGAAAAAAAAAATTACTTGCTTTATGTGTTAATCAGGAGAAAAATAAACAAGACATGAAGAACACTTAGATTTTTGGCATGAGTGAATCATTATGTTAATCTAGGCTTGACCTTTATTTCAAAACTCTAGGAAATACTTTGAGATCACAACTTTCTAGGTGATTGAGAAATGTGCATAAATATTAGCCCAGTCATCTGGAATTTGACATTTACTGTTGACAAATAAAAAATAATTTTAAAAAGTCAAGCTAGGATGTCCATTTTCTTCCTACTTATTTAATATTTCATTCCAGACGCATGGAGGCATATTTATGAGAAATTAAAAATCACAAAGGAGTAGGACTTGCAAAAAATCATTCCAGCCAAATATTGCTTACATATGAAGTACATATTTTAAAGACTTAACAGATGTACTTTTGGGGATTTTTTCCCCCATAATCTTATGTTGTAAGTTTGAATCAATGAGAAATCAAGAGGCCATAATTATTACAAAAGTGTAATTTTAATATGTAACTGATTGTATCATGGAACTTGTCAGACTTAGAAAGTGATTCTCAAACCTTTTCATCTAAAATGTATTCCAAAAGTGCTGAAGAACAGACAGCTCTCCCTTGAGCACTCTTTTCTTGTTACATTTCTGAAGGTATAATATTTTTTAAAAGTCAGCAAAATAACCTTTGGTTTCAGGTGACAGAAGAGGAAACTCCTGTCCCTGCTTTATTACCTTACTCTTATTCAAACTTTAAACCAATATTTCTATCAATATATTTATTTTTGAGATAAGCATGCATTTCCTAAGCCTCTTGGGGTAAGTTTATGGTTTCCTTTCAGTTCAAAACATCTTTTGGGAGGAAAAATGAATATTCATGTTTTGTTACTGGGTACTAGACTCCAGGTTTTTACAAAATTAGGAAAATGTTTGATACTGGATTTTTTTTTTATTAGATGAGACAGAACAATATTGATAGGACAAGTAATGGTTTCACATTTTAAATACTGTGTGAGTAGGCCCTCTGGGAAATCTCTACTTATTTACAGTTGAAATGATCTGCAAATAAACTCACTAGGAAACTTCAATATAGTAAATGGAGAGAGAACACTGAAATGGCAGCCTCAGACAATGTAGATTTTTTAATTTAATCTCTCAGGTCTATAAAACAATTAGAAAATCAGTGATGTGGGTCTCAATTTACACTAATGGGAACAGCTACACTATCATCACTGAGATATTTTGGGTTTACAGGAGCTGAAGTTCTGAGTTGTTTATTTTCTTGTATTGCAAGTCTGAGACAGCTAAATCTAAGGAAAAAAAAAACCAACCCTATGAATTCTGTAATAGGTGAAGAAGAAAATGGGACATGAGTTAATATGCACTTGAGGCAGGGTTTTCTAAGTTTAAGACAGCTTAAGAAGACCTAGTGTTCCAGATCAAGCTGCTAATAGTTTTTCAGGAGTTTAATTTCCTGGGTCAGGTGTTCCCTAAAAAATTATTATTTAAATACAAGAAGATGCTCAGAAAAAACCAAAAAAACAAAAAACACAAAAAACCAACCAACCAACCAAACCAACCCAAAAATAAAACCAAACCAAACCAAACAAAAAACCAACCAACCAAACAAACAAACAAAACAAAACAAACAAAAAAAAAACAACAAAAAAAACCAAACCAAACCAAACCAAAAAAAAAAACAACAAAAAAATTACCAAAAAAAAAAATGGATGAAACAAAAAACCCCACTGTTGCAGTTTGGAGGACAGGATGGGGGAAGAGCACATATTTGGGAAATAAGCAGTGGATAGAAACAGTAATTGGTCAGGGTAACAGAATGCCAGGGAACAATTAGAGTGTGAAAGCAACAGATGCAGATCTTAAGATCAGCATCAGGATGATATTATGCAGAAATTGAATGACTACACTGAAAAACAATAAGAAAATAGTATCATTTGACTGAAAACTGAGTAAAACACACTAATTCTTTAATAAAGAAAACACTCCTTCATATTTGTACTTGCAACAAAAAGTAAACTCCAATGCAAGTAAGGAGATGTGTTGAACTAAAGCTGAGACATGATTCTCAGTGCCTCTCCTCCCTGTGAACCAGCTCAGAAGTGATGATGGCTTTGCCACCAAAGACAGTTACTGGCAGCAGGGCAATAATGAATATTGGTCACCTCAATTTCCAGAGGCAAAGAAGCTCTGCTGAACTTGCTTTCTTTCTGCATGTGTCTTGGTGACTTTATGATGTGTATCCCCTATCGCCTGCTCTATGCCCAGACATGAAGCTTCTTCAACAGCCTTTGTGATTTAGTGATGCCAAACTTCCTGTGTCAATTTTAATCTCTTTTTTTCTCTACACTTTGGCATTTGAGACTTCATAGGTAGGTAGTGTTAGGTAAGTTCCCTTTAAGTCAAGGGTTTTTCTTACCTTAAGGGAAAATCCTGATTTCTTGTGGCAGAGCTTACTGATCCTTTATATGCAGGAGTGGTATATGAGGTACCCTCTATCCATTTTGCACAAGGTTAGCTTCGATGCTTTCAGAAATGCCTTCTTCTAAATAATAATAATAATAAAAAAAGACATCTGCTTTTCTGGTTTGCATAATAATAATAATTATATAATTATGGTTCATTAACCTGCACATGCACGTGGTGTTTTGTTCTGGTCTGTGGTCTGACATATATAGACCTCACTACTATTTGAAAGATCATTTAAAAATAAATCATCATTGAACAAAAATCAATGCCATAATTGAAATGTGTGACAGGCTCTATTCAGAGCAGAATACTCAAAATTTTTCTTGGCTGGGGTTTAGCTGCTGCTTAATAGACTATTAGCTCCAATTTGCTACTGCTTCATTTGTGTCAACGCACTCTGATCTGAGTATTTTTGTGAAATGTTTTGCTCTGAATATAACTAGGAAAATATTCCAAAAAGCCATTCAGCAGTGAGATTCAAGTTGAACTTGTGTGTGCCTAGCAAGACTTGCATGTCATTAATTAAAAGATCTGCTCTACCTCTGACCAAAAGCTTTCAGGTAAATCACCTTAAATGAATAAAAGGAAAATCTGTAGCACTTATGCAATATCATGTTGATTCTGAGTGTTTTCACTAGAAACTTTCTAATTATTCAGAATTGTGCTTATAACTTTTTCTTATCCTCATCAATTTTTACAGCTTTTGTATATTTAAACATTTGGTCTTTGATATACTAGATGTAATAGTTTTCCAGTTCTATCAAAATTAACTTTTAAAAGTTATTTTCATCCATTTTTTACCAATCCTCCCTGAAGTTGATCCTCAACTGAAGTTGATCCCCTCCCTCCCTTTTTGTCTACTTTTTCCAGTGCTTATACCTTATTTCTTACCTGACTTTTAAATTATGCCTGGGCCATAGGTGAGTCAGAGCAGGGTTTAATTTTCTCAGCTTCTACTTTGAGAAGAAAGGAAAAGAATAATTATTTTTTCTCAAAACTGCTTTCAATCAAGATGTACCATTATGCACAGAGCAGCTTACTGCAAAATCTGGGTTGCAAAAAGTAGGCTGGCTTTTCCTCAGAAGAACAAAACTTAAATTTCAGGTCCCAGCTTCCTAGAAAAGTTCTTTAACTGCGAAACTCTTCTGAGAAAGTAGACACAAAAGACCCAAATTACCTGACTCCTTCATCTACTTGAATCTTTATATCTGTAGATGTTTCCTTACAGTCTCAAAGGAGTGAGAGAGAACTCAGTATCTCCTAGAGGTCCACTAACTACAAAATTGCAGTACCTAAATTAGCTGCACTAGATTATGCATTTGAGTTTGGATGAGATACACGTGTAGCAGTGATTCTGTCATTTTGAGCTTTTCTTATCATTTAGTTCCTGTATAGCCTCTTATAACTCATAAAATAGTAGACAAAATTATTTGTAGAGCCCAATTTAGCATCTAAATAAGGTACTGTCTCTAAATATGAGTCTGAAATTTCCTGGCAGGCACAGCTATATTTGTTAAGTGACAGTGTCTGAATCATAGACACAGAATCATAATCATTTAGGTTGGAAAGGAGCTGAGAAAGCAACCCAGTCCATTCCCACCTCCAAACAGGGGTGATAATAAACTCTGAATTGCCTGTGCACTGCCCCAGTTGAGACCTCTGTTTCAGAAAACTGGAAATACATTCTGTACCAGCGAGGCTCCCATTGCTTTGAAGAGCCAGGAGACCCTGTCTCCCTGCCTTTCAGACTGCCGCACCAAAGCCTCGAAAGAAAGTATAGGAATTTTCTCTCCTACCCAAGAAGTGCTGATGATTTTACCACTAAAAGGTTTAAGGAAAATGAAAATTTCTCATGATTTCTTCCTTCTATGTAATCTGAAGAGAAAAAAAAGGATCCAAAGATAAACCATACTCCTTTGTGAACAATTAATTTCAAACTAATATATTAAATTTAAATTGCTTGATGTCTGTCTGACAAACTTACAAATCCTTGAGATTGGAAATGGAGTTTCTAAAAGAATCTCCCCACTCAACATTATTTTAGCTTTGCATGAGCATTATGAAAAGAAAAAGAAAAATCAGAAAAGCAAGGAAGGTATGCATTCTATTTTTTAACTGTTCTGTACCAAGGAATAAATGTAATAAAGGCTGCAGGTAACTTTAGGCAAACAAGTTTAGCAAGAGTTTTGAAACTTTTTGTTTTCTGAACATGAAAGTTCAGGAATTCTGTAGTCTTTATAAAAAACTTTACAAAGGTGTGTACTTTAGCCAGCTAGAGGAAAAAAAAAATATGGTACATAAAGTGATAGGGAAAAAACTATATTCCTGTGTTATTCAGTAAGAAACCTCCATCACCATTTCTATATTCATCCCAGAAATATATCTCTAGTTATTAGTAAGATATTACATCAGTGGACATTATGTGAATTTACATTACAATTTAAGGTAGTCTAGTAATTAACTTTTTAGACAGACAGCTTCTGGATTAGTTAGAAAATGTCTTTTATAGAAGTTTGGAAATACTTCTTCATTGACCACTGTGCTCTGAAATACTCCATTATTGGTGTTATACTTCAGTGTTAACACTGATGAGTGTTCTGCAATTAGACATTCACCTTTTTCTCTTTCTTACCTGAGGCACAAGATTATATCAGTACTAACTTTAATCCACTGATCTATTTCAAGCTGAAATGTTATCTGTGTTTGCCAGCATATCTCAGATGGTCTCCATATGCGCAGACTTAATCAAATCACTTTTGTGCTCAGAACCTGTTTTGACAGATCTAACTTAGTCCACTGAAATTGATGTCCTTCTGTGTTATCTGATGACTACAAATTAGACTCCCTTTACTTCCATTCTAACAAAAAAATATAAATTATTCTTTTAATTCAGATGGTTTACTTAAAGAACCAACAGCAACAAGTTTCATGTTATTTCTCTTAAATGTTCTTGTGAACTTACATTGTTCTTAACTTCGGGAAGTACCAGTAAGTATAAAACTTTAAAGACAACACCATCTGCTAAGTAAGCAGATATTTACTTCTGTGTGCCTATATGAAGTTCTGCTATTTGAACCCACTGGAATAAGTACATTCATGATACTGCACTCTAATCATTTACAACTGATATATCCCATCATTTAGAACATTGGTGAATATTTCTTGCTTTAACCAACACATTAAATTCTGAATGCAGAAATCTGCATGAGTGGAATAGGTCATTCTTCTGTATGTATCTCAGAATTCAATGTTTCTATTTCCAGACTGATTATGAAGAAATATAAAAGAAAATATACCTGTTTCCCTTGTCTCTGGAATTTTTTAGCGAGTCACATATAGAATTTAAATAACTTACATTATGCCTTCAAGCAGCATAGAGGGAAAAAACCCAAACTGCCTAACAGTTGTTTGGTTGGTTGGCTTTTTCAAAAGAACACTTGTTGACTTTTTTTTTGGATAGCGACAGGCAGAAGTTACTCCCCTCTTTCTTTCTCTTGACTCCTGCTTGATTAAGGCAGCTTCCTCAGGAAGCAATCATCTACTAGACAAGAATAAAAAGGAAAATCTGAAAAAGTCTCACAAGGTTATGTGGAGGTAAAAACATGTAGCAAAATGCACAGTTCTTTCTCTGTAAAGCCCAACAGTGGATTTCCCTGCTCATTACTGCACCCTGAGAAAAGAATCACAGAGCCAAAAGCCTTAAATGAAAGGCACAGACAGCTTTTCATTATTGCTCCATCAAAACAACCCTTCTACATAATGCTTGGAAAAGTACATCAAATGGTGTCAAAACTGTAAAACTGTAACAGATCTGCACAAAGTACTGTAACAGAAGGCACTTTACCTGTATGTTGCCCAACTCGACAGATATAAATTACAAATCTCATGGCAGTACACTCTGGGATACTCTGTGGGGTCCACATCCTCAGGAGGATTTAACTCCTTCCTATGCTTCTAAGCAGTATCAATGTGCCAAGAATGCCTTTCCATTTACTTCAGAATGTATCAGTGATGAAGAAAATATCCAATGCTTGTCCCTGTCCTTACCCTTTAGTGCCAGTTAGTGCAGAAAAGATCCAAAAAAAGGGTTTATCCGCATTCTCATGACTGGGAAAAATGCATCTCCAGACAGGCTTCTGGAAGTCTACCTTAACTACAAAATGGGATGCAGTAAGATGAGTCAGAAATGAGGGGCTAAAAAGAGTTGGCTATCACACAAGGAGTAGAGGGATGTGGGATTCAACAGTTCTTGGGTAAGAGGAGTAATCATTGTGACTCTTGTAAGCATGGTATGCAACAAGATACAACAACTTGCAGAGATGCATGGTCTTATTTTGGCTGGTTTTTCTGTTGGGTTTTGGATTTGTTTGTTTGTTTTCAAAGATAGCTGTCAGAAATTGTTTTGGAAGCATTTGCTGCCAGATTCCTGTGAGGTTGTCACAAGCCTCTCAAGATAGGAAATTTACTAATTTGAGTCTGATATCAGAAACTCTTCAAAGTGAAGAGATACTACATTTGTAATGCCACCAGTTAGCTTTTCCTGCTCATCTACAATTTCTTTCTACAAGATTGCTACTGAAAGAATATGGAAAATCTTACTGTGAAAGGATCTTGGGTTGGGTTAAATTGGTGTTTGGCTTATTATGTAAATCTAGAAGGATTATCAGAATCCTATATTAGAATTCTAACCTTGTTGTTTGCCCTGGTTTCAGCCTTTTGAGATGTAAGATTCCAAAACACTGCAAAGATTCTCTCTCATGAATATTAGTTTAGTGAGGAAGAAGGAGGAATTTGACAACCATCAAACTGTCAGTTTGAAGGTAGAGGGTGAAAAATTATGTAGCCAAAACCTATGGGACTGCAATTTGATGCAGCATAGTGTTAGAAATAACTCTGAAGTAGTAAAACCCTGCCCAACTATTTCAGATTATAACTACTTCAGGAGCTGATGCTGTGCTGTGTTGAACATACTGTGTATTTCATGCATGGATAAACAGAGGTTTTACCAGATCAATATAAAGGGATAACCAGAAAAATAAATTTGATAGACATAGAGTAACCTGTAGTGACACAAAACTTTTCCATAATATTATTATGCAGATACAGCTTTATACAGTATCTGCAAGTGAACTAATAATAGCACTTCCATGATTTATTTTGGATAAATCCATATATATCTCAAAAACACTCTCAGCAGAGCATCGTTATTACTTTATTAAATACTACTTTTGACTACTTGAGCTTAACAAACAAATCTAATGGTATGAAAGAATTTAATTTCAGAGCTGAATGATAATTTTTCAGGCATGGTTAATTCACATAATTCAAAGTTAATTATGTTTGCAATATTAGAGAGTACGGTAATTTTGTTCTGTTCAGCTGCAGCTCTTATTAAATCTCACGTTTTGATTAGGAAAGCCAGGCTTGAAGAGTATACAGCAAATTAAAAAAAATGGCAAGGTGTGGGGAAATGTTTTTAGGCACATGCTTTTGTTCATATTCACTTCCTCTCTTGTGTTACATCATTTTGCTAATCCAAAGCTGACTGAGATACACTTAAATATTTATTTACACTTCATCCTATATGTGATTTATTTCAATTTTTTAAACATTTGGGAATACTAAATTAGATGCCCCCAAGCCACTTGATGTACTAATGCACAGTGGGTTCTTCATCTGTACTTCTTGTACCAAGCAGTATTTCCCCTGCTGTATTCCTCAGTGGAAAAGGAAAGCTCTACATGACAGAGATTTACAAAATCAATTAGAATGTGTCAGAGACTTACTGACAGGGGATCTATTTATTTCACTGTTAGATTTATGGCGTTGATTAGATATTGCTAAATTTGTTTTCAATAAATACATTTAAGTAGCATTTAAAGGTGTGATACTCTGTACAAGCTGTATTTCTAGAAAAAGAAAGGCAGTTGGATGTGTGAAGTTGATGGACTGTTCACAATCTGAAGCCATGTGGTAACTGTTTGGTTTTGAAGGCATTCGCAGTGGTTCAAGCTCCCTCCTGAGTTTCTGCTTCCTGTGTAATTTTGGTGGTATTTTTTAGATTGACTTGACTAGGTTAAGGTTATCGCACTGAATATGTTATTTTCATTTGAGTTTATGTAGTCTTCCTTTAGATATATGGTAAAAAACAGAAGAAAAATCATTGTCCTTGTCTCACAGCAATACAATGATGCTGAAAACAGCACAGTGATGTTCTCCAGTCATCCTACAGCGTTAGAGTTGAAGGTACATAACTGCTTCATGAAGGTGTAGAAATGTACGCCTGGTCTTACACCGTACTGACGGCAATACAGATTTCTGATTCTTCAACACAGGCACAGATCCCAGCTCTTCTCTGGGCTGGTTCTACTATCACTCAACTTTATAAAGGCATTCAGAAAACATTAGACACAAACTTCCCCCTCCAACACAAACTTCTCTCCTCAATGTGGCTTTGAACTTCCTTTTACTGTGTAGCTTTTTTTGTTTGTTTTTTTTTTTTTTTTTTTTTTTTTGTTGTTTGTTTGTTTGATTTTTGTTTTTGTGGTTTTTTTGGTTTTGTTTGTTTTCCCTAAATTAAGCCTTTCCAATATAGTTTTCAGTTTTTACTTCCTTGTTTGAAAGGTTAGAGATGTTTCTATATTTGCTGACATGAAAAAACTATAGTGAACTGTATATTCTCCGACTTGAGCACTTGAAAAGAAGAGGCAAAGAGCTGCATATGCCAGGAACAAACAAAAAATAATCTTCATTGAGCAGTCTCAATTAATCACAGAATTCATTTTTCCCTGAACAAGGCAGGGTCCTATGACAAAAGCAAAATGGAGACCCATTATTCATTACCTCAGAGTTCATCACACACTGATGGAGTTTTAACTACATCAGTATGACTTGTGTGAGAGAAGGAGGAAAGTCTGTGTAATATCTTGAAAGTGTAGCCTTAATTCTTGTATCTTGTTGCTCTTTTAGTAAAGTATTTCTATGACATTGTAAACTCATATTTGGTCTTGGAGTTCACTGCATGGAGTGTGTCATCACTGCTGTCAGGCTGCAGGAAACTGAGAAATAAACCAGGCCTTTGAAGCTAGCAATTTTCATAAAGTGCTAACAGCCAGTGAATATCTGTGGACAGTGAGGATATAAGTCACTTAATGACTGTTAAAATTCCAAGCTAAAAGATTTCCACAGACCTGAGAATCCCTGCTGCAAGGAGGATTGTTATGGGGATGAAAGCCATTTTCTCTCCTTGTGCCAAATTTAATCACATAGAATCTTGCTCTCTTCTGTTAAATCATCTTTCTCATGCTTTTGACAAAGTAAATGTAATATTTGATTATACTTGGAAAGAACGTTAGCAGGAAGAACAGAAACTTCAGAGGAATGGTGAGATCATTTATGTGTAATTACAGCACAGTGTCAGGCCCTGGGTTGGCTCTGAATGGATTTACTAATGCAGTCATCATCTTGTTGTTCACAGTCAGCAGCCACGCTGCTGCAGTGTGACTAGAGTAGTAATAAAGCCACATATATTTTTGCAGAGGTAAGATAGTTTCCTAGAATGTCTGACATTTCACTGCTGGTGACTGGAGTAAAATGTCAATGCACTGAACTCTGATGGGGTTCTGAATATTAATATCTACAAATAGGGCCTGATTTTTTTTTTTACTTTATATGAATATATATTTATATATGTATGCATATTTTTCTGGAAATAAATATGAAGGAATCATTAGTGGAAAAAGAATTGTCTACTTAAATCAAATTATACTATCTTCCCACTTAATGTCTTTTCATAAAGGATTTGTGGAACAGACCTTGCTCTTTCCTTGTTCTTTTTTCCAGAAATTTAGGGTATGACTTTCAGAAAAATTTCTTCTTTCCAAGCACTAAATGTTTTGGAATTTTGGATGTTTTCAAATTTTGAATGTTTTTGAACATACACTAGTAAGAAGTGATATTTCAAAGACAGTTTATATGCACTGCGGTGAGGGGTTTTTTATACTGGTGGAAACAAGATTCAAGGAATTAATCACCTTCTCAGAACTGCTACTTTTGTCTAATGTACATTAGACATGGAGAAAACCAGAACATAAATAGATAATACATGTCACAAGGGTATTTTTTGAGAAGCTGCAAGATTTAACTGGGAATGGGGAAGTCTGTAGTCCCAGAAATTGGGAGAAGTATTTTTAGTAAGGATTCCCAGAAATTGGGAGAAGTATTTTTAGTAAGAAATTCTAGCATTACAGTAGTATTTGTGTGGTTCTCAGATGTGATCCACCAATGCAGGGGATTATTCATTCCCCAATCATCAAACTAAACAGAATGTATTGATCAAATTAATGAAATTCATACATACTGGGAAGTCTCTAGTAAAGAGAGTCATCAAAGTTCTTTCTTTACCCCTATAATATATCTTTTTTTTTCTTTTTTTTTTTTTTTTTTTTTTTTTTTTTAATAAGTAAGTAAACAAACAAGTAAGAAAAACAAGAGTACCAGCTTCCTATTTCCACAATTCATGCTTGGATATAAAAGCAAAATTATAACCTCCGGCACTAGGAGATGTGTTCAAATCTGAGAAGATTAAATGTTTCTCCAGTAGAATGTGGTGGTGGTTGATAAAAAGTGTTTCACACTGCATGAGCCTGCTGGGGCTGTGCCTCCAGCTTCACTGCTGGGTATTCATTGACAAAATTCATGCCACCATTTCCTTGGCTCCATTAGCAGAGGCAGCTTGGACTGCGCTCAAGAGTCCATTTTATTACATTACTAGAAAACTTAAAAATCTTTTTTTCTGCTCCTGTACTCCTCATGTAGCTATTCAAGGATCCTCAGCAAATCCAGTCTGTTGAGGGAGCTGGTTGCTGCAAGAAGTTTTGTGGTTTGTATTGCTGAGTTGCCCAGTGACTTACCTGTGAGCTTAAGGAGAAGGCTCTGATTCACATAAGTCCCTGGTTGTTATCTGCTTGGTAAGTTTGATAACTTGAAAATTTGGATGAATTGTGCCAGCTGAAGTTCAGCTCAAAGCTCTGCTTTGCTTCTTATGCTCCAAACCTTCAGAAGCTCTAGTTTATCATCTAGTGACATGTAATAGCTAAAACAAAAGGGAACAGATTTGGCAAGATAATTCCTGAAGCCAAATGGTTTTCACATTACACGCTGCAAGAAAAATAGAGATCCAAGTAGAAATAGTAAATGTCAAATGATTCCCTAGTGCAATTTTCTGGCCACTATTGAGTGCTCCTTAGGATTTAGTCAAAATGTGTTATGAAGTCTAATACACCACAGCACACAGGGCCTAGGACTGGAGCGATTTTGTGGATCATTGAATCCACTGTTCTGCTGATGAAGACAAGCAGCATCCCAGTTTAAAATCACTCAAATATCATCCTGAAATCTACTAAGAACATGCTCTGGCATATGACTCTTCTCACAACTCCAAATGTCCTAACAGTTTAGGAGGAGCACTTTACACTTTTATTTTTGTATCCAATTTTTTATTTTGTATCCAATGTGCATCCTCCAGAGAATATATTTTTTCCTCTGTAGTGACTAGATGCCAAAACTAAAATAAAACATCTGTCATACTAGAGACATATATATATAGAGAGGGAGGGAGAGAGAGAGAAGGCAGGTCTAATGAAAGAACGTATCTAAATGGACAAAATCTAGGAAAAAAGGAACCTGATTATTTCCTATTTTACAGATGGCTCTGCAGCTCAGTTAAATAGTGAGCCAGATTTTCAGGCATTTAGCGACCTAAAATGCAGATGGTGCCTTTGTGTTTTCAGAAGCACCTGTCTGTGAGTTAATACAGCTGTGAGTTAACTGGCTTTAAAAAACTGGGCTGGAATTGGTTGTCCAGTTTATACAGGAAATCTGCAGTAGAACTAGGAATCAAGCTCTAAATCAGGTATTTTAACAATCTTATCTTTCTATAAAAGCATGTGAAATGACTCTTCAGATGACATACTGCCTTTGAATGTGAGCTTCTGCAATTAAAGCTTTTATTCAGAGAGGCTGGAGTGATGATAATTTTCTCAGATCTTTCCTCCTCCAATCCTGAACCACTTTCTCAAAGTTCCCTGCAGGCTGCAATCTTTTCCATGCCTTGACTAATCCTTTTTAAGTTTGCCTTTCTCTTAGACCCAGAAAATGGAAAGTGGAGGTACATTTGTAAGAATTCTGGAGGGGTAGTTTTGTTGCAAGTAATTTTTAAAAGGTCTAATTGTACTTGTTTGCTAAAAGCATAATGCATAATTATAATTCCAAAAACATGGCACAGTGCTTATAAAGGGAAGTACTGCCTTGGAAAAGGGCAGACAATGCTCTATTTTACATTCATTTTGGTTGTGTCTAATTCGTCTCCAAGTTTTGAACACAAATGCTTTCATGTTATCTCTTCCTTTCCTACCACTGTCAAAGTACATGCAAGGTCATTCTATTGTACCTGCTTTCTTTTCGGTTGATTTTTTTTATCATTTTCTGTTGTGCAAGAGACCAGGAAAGTGCACAGAGGAGCAGGCCAGCTTCTCAAGTGTCCACTAACTCAGCTCTGATTGCTGGCTTTGAAAACTGTAGATGGGATGGATACACTGACGGTACATGAAGTGCAATTACTATAAATGTTTTATTACTGGACAAATTTTTAGATAGCCAGTCTGAGAAACGTGTATTAGAAGAATGAGGCATAATTTCAAAGGCAGGAATAAAACATACATCTTCACTAATTTATCCCAAATGCAGAGGAACAATAATAGAAACAGTTCTCTGGGGACCCCACAACATTTGCTACAGACAAAGTGCCTTTCCACTGAAGCACCATATTGTGTCCTGACTCTGCATTTGGCTGTGTCAGCAGGTTATATTTAAAATCCACTTAAAAGTGAACTTGGGGTCTAGGTATATTTTCCTCTTAATTAACCTGCATAATCTGTTTTTGTACATAATTCATCCCTTCATTTGCATTTTAATTAGGGAGCGTGCAAAATGTCAAGTCTAATTGGCTCAGGAAGACGTGGTACAACAAAGCCCTGGTCTAAACGTAGCTGTGGGCAGTGCACTGAACAGCTGGCTTGCAGTTCGGGTTAGGGGTTTCATTCACCTAGTTTTCTGTGACTAAATGTATCAACACTAATTTCACAAGAAGTAAAACTGGGGGATCTGCAGACCCTTGTTCCTGCTTTTTAATGACGTGTAGCCTTTTTCCTCTTGCCTTGATGCAGTCCAGATGCAGTCCTCTTACTCTGATGGACTGAAATCACGGTCTCTTCATTGTTTCTGAATCTTTTTTTTCTCTTCCAGTTCTCTCCAGTAATCTTACAGCAGCTGTAGAAAGAGAAAAAACTCAGACTGGGCTCCCTAAAAATTTTTAATGAAATTGTCACTTACCAGCTGACTGAGAGATGATGTTTTGGAGTCCTCACCGGGGCTCTGAGCTTCACTGACCCATTCAAACTTACCACTTCTCTCTAGAAAGCATCTGGGCCCAGTAAGCCATGTTACCCTCGCCTTCACTAGAGATATCGTCAAGAAGGGCCACAGGCTCTCCTCCTCCAGGGCATGGTAGTAAGCAGTGTGCAGAGATGAGTGCTGCTGTGAGCTGGGAGGAAGCCATCAGGCTGTCAGTGCTCTGGGCTGTGTGTCTGGGACATATCTAGCGGCCACCAAGCTGTACGTGTATGTGTATAATTTCACCTTGTGAAATATATTTTATTGTGGAAGTCTTCACAGAAGAGTTTAATTTCAAGTTACTAAGGAGGATAACTTTAGTTCATATGAACCTGTGACATTATCTGGTTTCTGGTTAATTTTTATTTTTTTTTCTTCTCAGTTCACTCTCTTGTCTTCACATTTCATTATTCCGCACAGAAGTTTTTTTAAAAATATCTACCATCTGAAAGAGCTGTTTATAGGCTTGAGGATATGTTGAAGTATTTTCATTTCCAGGTGTGGGAAGAGTAGGGGGCTTGGTAGGTAGATGAAAAGCCTTTGAAAGTACAAATGGAAAATATGTTATAGATTTGTTTCTGCTAGGCTTCTTTTCAGATGTCTGGAATGAAACATTCTGTGTGTAGCTGGAAAAAGAGTAACATTCAGAGACAGCCCTTCTGTAGTTAAAACATTTCATTGAAGGTTTCTCAGACTGAAAACGCAGCATGGTGCTCTAAAAGTTTTGGTTTTCACTGTGTTTTTTCTTCAGTGCATGTCATTACATGATGGTGCAAAATTAGCAATGAAACTAGGACATCTGCATTATTTATAAAAATTTAACTTTCTGCCTCACTAAGTATATGAAATATTTTATATTTTACTTATTTTCTTTGTCATTGTTGTTGTTGCTTTTGATTTAAGGGACATATTTAAATCCCCTCATTTACCTTTTTTCTTATTTCTGAAATTAATTTCCCAGTGTGAATAAAAACGGATGAAATTGAGTCTCCTTATTACTCATTCATGCCTAATACATTCTTACCAAATTCCCTAGCATGTTCATATAGTGCAGCTGGCATTTTTGACAACTTTTTTGATGTGTTTCGTGTTAATATATTAGACTTGAATAAAAGCTTAATAAATATAAGGTTGCATTAAGAAATATCAGTTTTAAAAGAAGGGCTTCAAGGTAGATTTTCAAGCAACTTGGTGACAGGTGAAGGTGGGAAAGAAGTTAATTTATAGTTGAGCAACATCATAGAAAATTACATTGGGTGAAAAGATTGCTTTAAATGTTTAAATAATTTGTACTAACATAGGCAAATATGTCTGACATATGCCTTGTCAGAAATAGAGGTGGAACCTATGTGACTGCTAACAGCTATCTCATTCAGATAAGACACCACTGAGAGTAACCATTTAAACATTGTAAATAAATAAACTTCTTTTTGACAAAATCCAAAACATAAGCCTTGAGTCTAGGAAGGATCATAGGCAGGATGTGTCACTTGCAGAAATCATTAAAGATGTGGGTTTATTGTCAAAGCCTCTGGAGGTCTGGAGGTTGTCTGCAATTGCTGCTTCATCAAAACCCATTAGGATGGAAAAAAACAACCCCAAACCAAATCAAAGTGTCAACAAGAAGAAAGTCCTCTCTGTGAAATGTAAAAGACAGCTCCTGAAGCTGCCTGGTGCACCTCCTTGGAGAAATATCGATTAATATTTTGCACCAAAAAAGAGGGGGGAAAAAAGAGAGCCAGAACCATTCTACCATTCTGCCAAAAAAAGCTGGTGTCCAGAGACCAGACTAGACACTTTGTGAGTTGAGTGAATGGAGATAGACACAGTTCTTGCTATCAGAAGCTGCTGCTGCCAGTAGACAGACTGTAATAAAACTGCCATTATTTTATTTTAAATACCATATTGGATGCCACTTAAATAGACAACAGTTAACTTTTATAAACCCATGTTTTATTTCAATTAAAAGAAATATTTTCTTTTTGGCTACACTTAGTCTTTTGTGGCTGGAGACTCAAGATGTGCCAATGCACATACTTTGAAAGATATTCTTTTTAATGAAATAAAATGTAGATCCCTATGTTTTGTAGAAACCTTATTGCTGTTCCAAAGCTCTATAGGTCAGTAGGCTGGCAAAATCTAGACATACAGTTAAGATAGAACAAAGTACTTATTCCAGCATTAGACAGGAGAATTAATAGAACTTGAACAGGATCTAATTTAAGATATGCTCTTTCAGTTCCTGTATTTACATATGCCAGCTGAGAAGTTGCAGACAGTTCCGTGCTGTACCAAGAAAGTACAAAGCTCTCCAGTTACAGTCCTGTCCTTGCTAATCCATACCAACAATATTCTGAAATATACTCCATGTAACCTGGCCTCTTTGTCCCTTCTCTGTCACTTGGATCATTATTCAACAGGAAATGACAAGTTATTGAGACAAACTCTAATCTTTGTTGTGTCAATTCAAATCTAGTGTTGTTCCAATGAAGGAGATAGCTTAAAGGAATTATTGTGGACTTAACCTTGGCCAGTATCTTTAGAGTTTTGTATGTAGATAGCCAACAAATTAAATTCTACAATCCAGAATGGAACTTAAATTAATAAATTTAATTTACAAGGAAGTGGGAGCTAGAGACTGAACATTTTTTTATGTCCGAGGTTTTAGGGGGATGGTGTTTTCATTGATGTAAGTCCATGATCTACATTGAATGGGAACAAATGCAGAGCAAACTTGATCTTTTCGTGAAGATATCGTGATGCAGAAAGTCTTGTCATTGGCTTAAAACAAATTCAAATAAAGCAAAGAAGTTATTGGTATTGTAATTAAAATCTTACCACTGGCATGAAAATTAGTTGTTATTATCATTATTATTATATTACAGGGAAAGAAAATACAAGAAATAGCTTTATTACATAGAGGAAATTGTTGGAATGACAGTAGGGTTTAAATTTGCACCTCTGGTTACCTGCCCTGTTTTCTGCTCTAAGATTTGCATTTCTGTACTTGAGATGAGTAGTTTATAGCCCTGGGTTTCACTGTCATCTCCTGTCCTCTGTCTTATCACCTCATGTCTCTTCTCTTCTACATTGTACCCCCTTTTCAAGGTCTCTGCTGTGACACCAGGCCTGTGTCCCTCTGCACAAAGCCAAATCCTCTCATCACTAAGACAGGAAAATAAATATTTTATCATATGTAGAATAATTTCTTCTTACTACAGTCTATGGAGGAAATGTACAATTTATGAGGATAAGCAAAGGTAAATCAAATTAGACATAACCACCTGGTCTTTAGAAAAAAAAAAACTACCTACATTTACAGACAAAAAGAGCTAAAAGAAAGCTCTAGACCAGGTGGTACAAAATCAGAGTCAGCAAGTCTGACAGCCCTCAACCCTTGGACAGTGTAAAGCTAATACAAATGCAGTGGCATCTTATGAGGTATAGAAATAGTTCATGCACTGGACTACAAGTCTGCAAGCTCAAGGGAAAGTGCAGCAGTTCTGCAGGTTTAATACATACAAAAGCATTAGCAGTAGCTGACTGTTTTCTATTATTTTTCCCCTCTGGAGAGCACCTGACATTGTACTATACTTTTCAACCTCTTTTAAACCAACTCTTTGTCACAGTCCATATGCTATACAATTTCATAAGCATGTGCAATTCACAGTAGATATAAATGTATGTTTTCCCATACCAAATTACTGGAAATAATGCAATAGATTTGTTCAGTAATACCAAGGGCAGTTTAAAGGTGTGGAAAGTTTGATATTAAAATTTCCTATGCTGTCTTCACTAGAAGAGGTTCCCTTTGAAACCCATTTGTTAAACAGCCTTTTCTTTGAGGTTTACTATAAAAATAAGTTTCTATTCTTATACAATTTTCAGCTGCCAGAACACATATCAAGTATCTTGATTTTAGTTATTGTATTGACATCTGCTTTACAGTGGTATTAGCATAATAAAGCTCAGTGCAAGATCTTATGGATTGGAAAAATATGTTCATTTTTGAAGTTTTAAAGCAAGTCAGTTTTAAGTTTTCACACTCTCTTGCTCCCATAGTAGTGAGAAGCAGGTTGTGCGTGTCCACGTGGCCTGACCAAGGTCACTTGTGCACTATACAGAAGACGAGCACCAGCTGTTAAGTCCTCTGTATCTCCAGAGCTTTTCTTGGCTGACAATGACAGACTTTGGACAGACAGACCTTTCTTCTCCTTCAGGAGCCATCAGCAGTTTTGGGGTAGATCTTCGCTTCAGATCTGGGTTATTTCAGCCACAACAAATCTTAAGGTACATCACAGTCCACTGCCTGTCCCCCCTATTTTGGCATATGTGTGGAACACATGTCCCTGTCTCCTTCTCTTGGCAGGCACACAGAAGGAGCAGTGTACATCGTGTGCTGCAGCCTTGCTGCCACCCTGCTAGAGCCAGGGTTCTCACTCGTTTGCTGATGAGTTGTCTGCTTTTCAGGCCGCAGCCTTTTTGTTTTGACATCGAGAACATGTTCCTCAGTTTTGCTGACAAAAACAATGTCCTGGGAAAAGTGTCCCTTATTATATGGACATTCTTTTAAATATTTTTGCTTTCCTTCCCATTTGTACACACACACATTTCCATTCAGACTTCCTCTTTTCTTCCTTCTCCAATCTTAGTATTTCTTTTGAATCTCTGTGGTGTAAGTAAAACAAAACTCCAATTTTCCTTGGTAAACCTTTTTGTTCCCTAAAAGTATCTTAGATTTATGAAATCAGTTACACCTCTTTTTATTGCTGCGTGGCACCTTCTCAAAGGTCATCACAGGTAAAATAAAACCAGGAGATAGCACAAAGGAAATGCATGCTACAGTCAGCACAGGCAAGTCACACATAATTGAATATCATCGTAAAACCAAATAAATTAATGTCCTACAAAAATCTTGCCTACAGGAAAAAAGCTAATCCAAATATTGTATGATGGCTGTTTGGTAGCATTCCTATTGCCACTTTCTTCATCTTTTCTCAGTGATTGCATCCATTTGTTGGGTCTTGATTTAAATTAGATTGTGAAAGGTCTCCAGGCAAGGACATGTCATTCTATACATTTGAGCCATGTCTGACACAGTGTCACCTCACTTTTGACAGGTTTCTCAGGAATTGCTGCAATAGCAATAATAACAATTAACATCAATAATAACATTTGAACTAATAGAATTACAACATATATGCCTTAATACATACTTGTTTTAATTCCTTGAAGCTTGGTTAATATGGGTTTTTTTACTTTTAAAAGCTTAAAAATTTAAGCAATTTTGGCAGCAATAGTGAATATTTTTCCTAATTTTGTACATTAATTTTTTTACAGAAAAATGCCATTTTCATATTTAACCATTCTGAAAAATCAGTCTATAGATGGCTACATTTTTATTTTCTGTAGTTATTTACTTTTTCTATTGATTACTCGGGCCAAGAGAGTTATGGTAAACTTATTTCAGCTCACTAAACAAGAGAACTTCTCTGTGATAATCTTCTGTTCAGTTTTTCATGGTGTGGTACTTTCCTATGTATGACACAGTTCAGATTCCCAGCTGGTGAAATATACATTTCAAGTTTACCCATGTTAGACACTCTTGTGTGACTCTTGAGCAATGGGATTTAAATGTAACTGTGCCTAAAGCCTTTTATGTGAAAACAGTGTTAGAGTTCAGACCGTATGAAGACACAGTTTAGAGGTTATTGCACCGAGAAAACAGCTTGAAAGATTTCATAAAAATCTAGAGCATGAAAGAAAGAAAATAACAGGTCCACTTCCATCCCATTGAGAATAAAAGGCCGCTATTGAATGCTTTCACACAGCTAATATTGCTTTAGTTTTTTACAGATATGTAATCAGCAAATACAAGAATGGCTTCATATGGGCTCTTTGCTCACTCTTCTCTTTCATTAGGAAAAGCTAAATACGTGTTACTGTAATGTGTAGTTGTGCCCTTGCAGCATACTGAAACTGACTTTCATAAATCCTTCAAATTTTTTATCTGTTTCAAAAGGACTTTTCTATTAATCCTTTAGCTTCTTAGATTGCTGCTCAGTTGAAAGCTTTTTCATTCCGTATTAATTAAACTCAGTAGGATGGAAAAGAGACACTTCTGCTGAGCAAAAGTGATCTAAGACTGCTGTGCACTTGTATAACACTGCAGATCCTGAGATAGTTTAAATCATTTGAACATGTCGGGGGGCAAATGAGGGTGACTATCATCAAAGTACAGGGATAAACAGCAAAACAAATAATTAAATAAGTAAAGCTATTTGAAACACCTATTTGCTGTAGACTAGTGTAACAAATGTTCAGCAAATGGCAATTTTGAATCGAAAACATAAGAACAGAAGTGCTGAAATCCCTTCCAGGTGTTCACTGCTGCTCAGCCAGCACACAAGAGCTGGAAAACACTCTGAACGAAACACCTCCCAAACCCCCACCAGCTTTAGCCTCCTAGCTGTTTTCCTACTCTGAATTGGACTCACCACTTAGAGGTATTACTCAAAGAAATAAACATTTTCTCCCAGTGTTTTCCACCTCTCTCCTACTTACTGTAATACTTCAAAGCACTTAGTCTAAAAATGCCCCATGTGCTTTGACCTGCCTAGTACATTTTTCTGTTTCCAAGTAACAGTTCTGCACATTTTGGGGCCATTCACTGTTTTGGGGTTTTTTTTCCAGAATGACAGAGAAGATCTGTGCTCTTTTCGTACCCCCTGAAATTCCAGCCCTCTAATATGGAGAACAGATGCTTCAATGTTTTTTTACTACTCAGATTTGCTTCAGACAGCTTCAAGTCCACACAAGCTTGAGGCAATGCATACAGCTTCTAGATCCCACTTGGACTAACAGGAAAATGTTAGACAGAAGTTGCACATATTTTTAATAATAGAAATACTTTCAAATTCACGACATATTAAATTAAAATTTAATTAATCCTTAGTTCTCCTGATCTAGTGGAAATGTGATCATTGTTATCTGAGACAGTGTTAATTTTCTTCACAGTGGCTAGTACAGGGCTATGTGATCATGACATCATGCTTAGTATATAAAGTGGGGGGAAGAAGTAGGAATGGGGAGGACATTTGGACTGATCATGTTTGTCTTCCCCACTGTGTGATGGGGCTTTACTCTCCTGGAGGCAGCTGAACACCCGCCTGCCCATGAAAAGCAGTGAATTCATTCCTTGTCAGGTTTTGCTTGTGTGTGCAGCTTTTGCTTTCCCTATTAAAATGCTTTCATCTCAGCCCATGAGTTCTCCAGGTTTTACTCCTCACATTCTCTCCCCAGTCCCACTGATGGGGCAGTGAGTGAATGCCTGTGTGGGGCTTGGCTGCTGGCTGGGGTTAAACCATGATACATTGTTGTGCAAATGGGTATGGGATAAGCATTGCAGGAAAATTTCAAGCCATTTATATTTTACTCAGAACTGAAGTGACCCAGATATTATGGAAATATTTGAGGTATTTCCTTAAGTCTAGTACCTCCAGTCTTCTGAGTTTGTTAAACAGACAGTCCTAAAATTCTTCAGGATATAGTTCTTATGCTATTCTAATCTCTTTTTAGGACCAGCTGTAAAGATGATAATATAAGCCCCAAAGTCACATAGAACTTATATGCAGACAATGTATTTTAAGAACTGTATTAAATCAGTGGGATATTCAAATACTGGACAGTTAAAACAAATATATCCAGGGTGTCAGCCCTGAATTAACCTCTGACCATGTGTTGGAAGTAAAAGTCGTCAGTTTGCTTTTCTGTATACTCCTCAAATACACCTCAGGTTCTGTTTCTTTCTGTCCAGTCTGGGAAATACTGAAAGATGTGTCTGGTCAGAGCCTTTGGCCTGAAGGTTCTTCTCATGTTCATCTACTTCAGTTTAGACTTCTGTAACAAATAGGATTTATCCAATTCCTCTGAGGAATGGATTATGTTACAAACTGTCCTAGGCACATTTTCCTTATGTTAAATTAATCTCTTTCCTCCATTTATTTTTTTGCTATAGTAAACACAATTATAAACCCATAAAGAAGTGACTGCAGAATGCAGAATTTTTACCTAGTGAAATTCCATGCAATGTGTACTGAGACTGTGAGTTTGACTGTACTGGGAAACACCATGCTATGGCAATGTTTTGTTTTGTTTCTTGTTCTAGTTCTTGCTTTAAGATATATTTTTATTTCTCCTTTGTTTGTGAACAATGCATTTCACCACCAATGTTGACAAGCAAATATTCAACAACCCTACAGGACGGATAAAGAGGGAAAAAAAAGCAGCAAACAGCTACCTTCCTGCTGCTGTCAGTTATGAGTTATCGATTTCCAAGAAAATAATTAAATGATGACAGAAATATGTGCAAACAGAAAAAGAGCTGCTCCCCCTTCCTCACCCACAAAATATATTCCATAGCATTTCTCCAGCACACAATCTCACCACTTACTGCCTGAAAGAAAATCACATGCTTCTCCAAAGAAAATCAAGGTTTTAGTATAGCACAGTCAAATTAAAATGTCTGGACAATTACACTTTTTCATAGTAAAGCAGGAACAGTTTAATAGACAGACTTCTTTGTACTCAATACCCTGGGGCACTCTGATCCTCTGCTGAAGTCCTTGGTCTCATCTGCTGTAATTGCATGTGTCACAGCCTTCTTTTAGCTTATTATGTATATTACTTGGGTTGCTACAAGGAATTTGTGCTGTAGGCGTTGAGACTAAATCTCTTTGCCCAGTTTTACATTTTAGTTCATTTCAGTGCTGCAAGAGCAGCAGAAAGTGGAAGAGGCAACTGGAACTCTTTTCTGGACATATGCAGAGACTCCTGGAAAATTAGGCTGTTTTTATGCTGGGTAAAATTTGAGTTTTATTATATACAAATTCCAATGTTTTCTATGCCCAGAAGGCTTCTAGATCTTTAGTCATGGACTAAAAATTTCAATGGTAAAAGTGACTAGGATTCAGTGTCTGCAAATGTCTTTTCAGCTTAAGGAGTCATCTTCATTTGTATTTATTTCATGCCTCTCAAAAGTCATACCATGCCAGAATCTTGTATATTCATAATGAATGCAATGAAAACATATTTCTCCCATGCCTGAGTGCATTCATTCATGCTGACAGAAAGAATTTACAGATAAAGGAAAGAGAAGTGGAATGATTACTTCAAACAGAAGAAGAAGTACCCTTCTTTGCTTTCTTCGTGTGGCTGATGATCTTATGTTACACTTCAAGCATCCTGAGGGAGACAGCTCCTGGTAGTTCAAAGGTGCTGGTGATCTCTATTTAGTCAAACTTGTAATCACACAGAATTCAGGTACTTTCAAACTGTTTAAGTTACCTAACTCTGTAAGTGAGCCATGTTTAAATATCATAGGAAAGTACTGTCTATCCCATGACTTCGTAGATAACCCTTGAAGTAGGAAAAGAACTCCAAAAGCATGTCCTGTTATCAAAAAGTATTTTTTTCTCTGACAGAATAGAAATTATTTACTCTATTTAAAACTAAGTCAGTCATGTAACTTCTAATGCTTACATACATTCAATTTGAGATTTTTAAAGCCCTAGAGAAAAACTCCACATCATCGCCTAACCTGTTTTGTGACTAAGCTCTTACCAAAAATTGTCTCTGACTACATAAAACTGTGTGTTTGCAAAGGCCCATCTGCTGTCTTTAAAAGGCAGAGCAGCTGGGTTCCCATCTTTTGCTACTTATCACCCCCAAGCTGGATGTTCCTCCAGTTAGGTCCCCTGAGAAGGGCCCAATCTGGTAGTTGCTTACACATGCTTAAAAAATACAGAGAGCTACAAACTTTGCCTAAATCACATCAGTCTTGGCCATATTTAATTAGAAATTATGCTAGCAGGACAGAAGAAGAGAGTCTTGCTTTTCTTCTTCTATTTTAATTGGATTTTAATTTGGTGAATTACCTGACTTCCAAAGAGCAAAGCACTGGAGCAACTCATGAATGTCATTATTATCATTATTATTAGTGATGGATTCTGTTATTGTTTTTAGTGGTATTTTTTTTTTCTCTGTTAGTAATATTGCCCTGTTAATGTAAGTCTGGTTTTCAGTTAATCTGTATTTGAATCTCTCTTTTGTTAAACTTGATTAGTCTTGTTTACACTGAACACTGTAAGCAAAAAATCCACAATAAATCTCTTCCAGGTCCATCCTCCAGTAGCTTGGGTTCTAAAATGTTTGAGGATACCCACAAGCAGGTTATCCTAGTGTTGATACAGGTGGCCACAGATCATTTGGAAAGGCTTTTCCTTTCAAAGAGAGCATAAAACAAAACGAACACAGCCTGACACATGAATGAGCAACTTGTACCCTTTTATGTGTTTTCAAATCCAGATTATGATTGTTATATTGATAATGGCAAGCAAAATATTGAGACCTGAGCTGATTTGATCTGCAGAGGGTCCAGGTGATTAAGAACCACCAGCTAAACTGTGCTGTAAATTCTTTGCCACATTAATAACAAAATGGTGCTGATTGCACTTAAAAAATTCTGTGCTGCTCTGATCAAAATATTCTATACTATGCTAATAATAAAATATTCTGTTTAAAAAATAAAAGCTTTAATGGTAGCTATGACTTAATGCTGTTGTCATTCTGCTCAGGGTCCCCAAAAGATCCTGTCTGTCCCCATTGTGTCAAGTGACTCACCTGTCTCCTGCATGGTTATAAGAAGGAACATAAGGTTCTGAAATGCTTTAAGCATTACAAATATGTTTTTCAATATATTCCTGTTGTTCCAAAACTATCTGTGAATAGACACAGGTGTACTGGTGGTTATTATGTGTGTTGTACTCTCAAAAACAATATTTTAAAAAGGGAAATAAAATCAACAGCAAAAACAAACCCTTTGACTTTGGCAGGTTTAATTTGAATCTTTTCTTCATCATTAAAATAATAGCCTTTTCTTTCTGGCTGTCTTCTAAGCAGATTCTGGAATCTGTCTCCCTGTTGCTATTTTTGTGACAAAAGATTATCTGAATTGTATAATTCTTGAGTTCCATGTCAATCATCTCTTGTATTCCAATTCTAATCATAAATGTTAATGAGCTATTTGCACTGCTCAAAAGATCTTCTATTGAAAATAAATGTTCACTAGTAGGTGTCCTACTTTCTATGTTTCATAAATAGGCTTTAGAACTTAATCTAGACAATTCTAGTCACTATTTGCATATATAAATCTACCTGCTGACTAGTACATAATTACATAATAGTTCTTTTATTGCAAGTATGTCTTTCCAGTTAAAATCCTAATTAAGACATTACCATGTAAATATTATTTGCATAAATCAGTAGCTAAAATTTACAAATATATTAAGTATCCTTTTAGATGAAAATCAAAATATGCTCTGGCACAAATTCATCCTAAGTCTTATAGAATTTGTGAAATTTGAGGTAAATGTTATTGGTGTATCAATTTTATTTCACATTTTAATAGATTTCCTTCTTTTGATCTTGCAGTTTATGTCAGGCTAAGACAAGCTGATCATGCTGAACATTCAGCACACAGGTATAACTTTCCAAGTAAAAGCCGAGCAAGTGCCTGCACAATACTTCTTGCAGATGCAGTTATTTTTTATAAAAAATATGAGTTTTGTTTATCATCAGTAACTGCTCAAAGAAGAGTGACACTCAGCAGAAAGCTGCTTTACTGCATTACACAAGTAAGCTCTTTGTTTTGGGGTCTCTGTGCAGAAACTGAGGTTTGTTGTAAAGAAATTAAGTCAGGTCTCAATTATGTTCAGGATGTGTGAAAATCCATATTTCCAGTGAGAACACCTCTCTTCAAAAGATCTTGTGAAAGACCATGCACTTTTGAAAACTGGCTTGAGTGAGGTAACCAGCACACAGTGGATGTGGAGGGCAGTGGAAGCAAAAGGGAAAATCATATAGAGGCAACAGGGAAGATGTCATGAATATTTTGGGTTTTCAGCACTGGAGGAAAGGAACAGTACCTGCCTCTAATTCACTTTCTTCGAGCTTGTGCTATGACAAGGTTACTGGGTTACCAGGAGATTTTCCCAAATTCTCTATTCTTCTGAAACAGTTCCATCTACATTGCTCTGGTTCTGTCACTGCCATTCTGTCAGTCACTGGTGCTGTGCATCATTGCAAAACAGATACGTTGGAAAATGTTCTTAAATGAGAAACAATGACTCACACAGTTATTAACTTCCACCTGCCCAAGAGAAAACAAAATGTTCTTTCCAGTTCACCCATTAATCCCAACTCTTTCAAGTCAGGCATTGGCATATTTACCAGTTGCATAAATAGAATGGATTCTTTTTCTTCTCCAAGTCTTTGTTCTAATCTTTGCTGTTCTATGAGGGAACTTAGTGATGCAACAGTGATAAACTAGCTCTGCAAGATGATCATGCATGTGATCAATCAGACTCAGCATGCTTATACCATGCTGTAGACATGGCTCATTAGCATGCTACTCTCAATGCCTAGTGAAGGAGTTACCAGATCCTCTGCTGCTATGTATCATTATCATTCCTTTTTAATTTACTAGTAATGCCTAATTACTCTTTCATAGAAGAAATATTTCTAAATCACACTATTTTAGACTTGGTAATATTTTATCTTTGCTAGTATTTCATTTAAGTACCTACATATTCCCTCCTTATATCCCTTCTCCCCCTGCCTCCTCTCCACACAGACACACACACACGCACACACATACAAAAAAAAAGCCCAAGGTGCAATCTGTCTTGTTAAAGCACAGTAGCAGCAGAAGTCTTGAGGTAGGGATGTGTCTGCAGGTGCTGTAAAGACACTCAGCAGGGTGTAGATAACCTGTCTGTAAATAATTGACAGATGCAACTTGGTACAGTTGGCAGTGAACAGGGTTGGGGTTCTGGCCGAGCAACCTGCAGCCTTAGAAGGGCTCTGCAGATGTTAGAAGCCCACTAGGGTTTAGGAGGTGGACAGGAGCAGACTTGTCTCTTTTTTGTCTCCATTTCTGCTACTTCTAATGTATTTCTGTCAGAACTTGCAAAACTAGTCACAGAGTGTTAGCAGTGAAGTTGTGACAAATAGATTATATGATATGGATGCTGGGATGCCCTTTCTCCTCCAGAAGCTGCTTTCACAGACTTCACCAAACAAGAGTCAGAATGGCTGTTCTCTTGTTCACTTATTACAGACCTACATCACTCCCTCTATCAAAGTGCAAAAGTTCCCTAATTTGTCATTTCCCACTTAACAGTATCTTCAAATAAAACAGTAGCTATCAATGAAAAAACTGAGACCATATCCATCTCTGTGAACTCATGAGGGAAGCACCACCCTGCTGAGATGTAGTTGCTTTTAAATCACCATCCCATCTTTTCCCTTGGGCCTTTTTTTCCAACATGTTATTTGAAGTCTTTTGCCTTGTAAGCAATAATCACAGAGCTCAAATCAGGGCTACCTGTGACACTTTTTTTTGTCTCTCTTACATGGCCAAGATTATAAAACACATAACTTTTTACATTAAAGTGTTAGCCTGAAAGCAAGCTAGGAGAATATTTTTAGGTGAAGAACAAAAGTTGAGACATCTTTTAATTCCAGATTATGCTGCTATTTGGCATCAGTATAATTGTTATTCTACCATGATGCCATGATATTGATACTCTAGTTTAGTTATACATTGAAACATGAGTATGTTTAGCAATTTTATTCTTCTAAATATTTGGCAGTTTTTCTCATCTATGAAGCAGAAATAAATGATGCTCCCAGCAGAAGCAAACCATCGTATAGAACATAAAACCAGATTCATCAAAGTTGTGTCACTTACGCTCATCTGAGATCCTTGATGCATTTTTATTATTTTGGCAGTATGTGCATTATTAATTTTAAGAACTTGATTATTGATATGGTTTGTACTATAAATATTACTGCTATCCTTGATAATGACCCTCTGTTTTTTCATCCTTGCTTAAGCTTAGAAAACTTCATCCTAGGAATCTTTATTGATTTGTTGTGATGAGAAAGAAAAGAAAAAAAAGAACCCGCTGATTAAGCGAAACATTTGAAGTGACCAGTAACTCCTCTAGGTTCTTCAATCTAGTGTTAATGTTGCATTAAATTTCTGCTTGTTTGAAGACTAAATGATTTTTTCTAAAGCTAGATTTTGCTGTATATATTTTGCACTTAATTTTTAGAAGCCCATGAATTTTCAGTCCATGTCTTCCTCAGTCTGTGGGTTCTTGATTTGTGTCTTCTGCTCCAATGGATTTTAAAATTTGTCCCAATGTTTCACTTCTTTCAACAGATGAACTTAGCCAATGACAACTCTGTTGACCTTTTTTAATGAACATTGCACCCAGCTGTTAGTAACATGGACTTAGTGCTCTGTGTTCTTCTGGGCATTTTTCATGGTATTTTATGACTACTAATTTTAGCTATTACTAGCATTAGCAGATTTAATAGAAGGAGCAAAAGCACAGACAAACTGCAGGTGTAAAGCAGTTTATTCCATTGTGCAAATCTCAGATGGCTTGTATAAGATCACTAGGCTTTATGCAAGGTACAGTATGTTGAACTAATAATTATGTATGAAGTACTTGTATACCCAACCAAAATACTCTAGAAAATTTTCCATTCTTTAATATGTATTAGAGTCTGAAAGTGTCTCAAACCACCATGAGGATGACCTAGCACATGTCCAAATTCAGCATATCTGACTGTAGAAAATCATGTAGGCATGGGATTTTTTAGAAGGATAATACACTTATAATTGATTGAAATTGTTTTCCACAGGATCTGGGATGCACTTTTTTCCTGCTCAGTGTTTAATATTCTGATTATTTTTGTCTCTATTAAAGTGGTATGAATTCATCAGCTGTTACACTTACTGTTCATGTCACATCAAGCACCAATAAGTTAAAGTTGGCAAATGTTATTATATTCTGTAGGCACCCATTCTCTAAGAGTTATTTTGCATGTTTTCTTCATTCCTTTTGTCAACATAAAGGCTTGATCTTATGCTCAGACAAAATTTTTTAGTCAGCCAGTCCATAAGATATCTATGTTTTGAAGCACACAGACATTTTCACTTGACATTAATGCCACTCCAATTCTCCAGTGTTCTCTGTTGCTGCTGTGGCAGATATGGCAGAAGTTGAAGAAGAGCTGTGAAATGCAGTCACTGAACCATGGTGGACTTACTGGCTCAAGTCAAACTTCATCTGAGATCAAAATAAACATGCTGGACTATCAATGGCAATGCCAAGCTGTGGGAGCACATTTGCTTTTGTGGCTTTGATAGAGTGGTAACTTTTGTAGGATTAGGTTGTTAGGGAGAAAATTCCTGCACAAGATTAGTCAAAGGTCATCTGTGGGCAGATGGGCACCTGTGTGGCCTGGGCCTTAAATGGAAAGGTAAAATGGAAGCACTTTCACATATGGGTCTTAACCACTCTGATGGGAAGCTCAACTATTGTGTGCTGAGGAAGATCTGTTCTGAATTACTGTACCTTTAAACATTTAACCAGGCTCCTTTACAGAGGAGTGACAACATTCATTGGAAAATAGTCCATAGTCATAAAATAATTATTTGAAGTATTTTATGTGAGAAGATGAAGGCACTGAATGCACTTTTTCCTCTTTCCTACCAAAGCTCCAAGAAAAGATCTGTATTAGTATGCAGACTCCTCCTCATAGTCTCCTAATTAGTTTTGGCCAGTCTTTACATAAGTACAGGAACTATCTGTGTGGATTAAAGCACAGTTCTCAGGCTTATTACAAATAGGAGGAACCTAAGAACAGGCAAAAGTCTTTATAAAAACTGAAGGAATAGAAGGTATATTTTCAAGTCCTGAAGGAAAGAGAAATTGGGCTTTGTTTTCATGTGAGTTATATCATATAATTTTTTTTGTAATAACTGTGAAGAACTTGGTAAATACTCACTCTAATATATGAATAATGATACTTAACTACATAAGGTTCATCAGTCCTGAAGAGCAGCAAACTAATTTTCCTCTCTGGTAGTCAATTACCATGGCCAAATATAAGTATTCTCAAGGTTTTTTCAAGCCTGTAAATGTATTAAGAGCATTTTTTAAATGCTGGTAGGGTTATCTCTTTGTCTTTGGCTTCAAGCAATTCTCTTTGCTTACAGTGGAAGGTTAAGATCTTAGGTAGAGAAGCAAAAGCTTGATTTAAGCTCATGAAGTTTTGGTGAAAGCTAGAAACTCAATATCTTCTGTGATGTATAGAGTGTTGTAGCATTATCTACCAAATTGAAATTGAAACCACTGTGTAAATACCTTTTCCCCTAACCTGTAAAAGTGCCTTTTTTTGTAATTGAAGACTGAAAATTGTTTGATGAATTGCTTGATTATTCTGATAAATATATATATCTTTCAGAATTCTGAATTACCACAAAAAAAAAAAAAAAAAAAAAAAAAAGGTGGTCTTCAACTTTGGATCAGAATGCCACTATAATTTGAATCATATTATTAGAAATTCTGAATGTATTTTTTGAGAAATAAGACCAAATACTTCCCACCACATGAAGCATGTTTTCATTGGTGAAGTAGGCATAGCAGATATAATTTTTGTTGTGTAAGTGTAAAAGGGAGTACTGTTACATCTTTATTCATGGAGTTGTTTTGTGATAACTCAGTAATATGAGCTCCAGATGGGAATAAAGGGAGTTGTTTTACAAAGGTAAAGCTTGACAACAGTGGACCACTCAGGTAGTCTTTGAACACAGTCCTTGAGTAGCCTGTCTGCAAAGTGAAATTGTCAAAACGTTCACCTTGGCAAGTTCAGAGATCTGGGAGTGAGAAAAGTCTGTCTTAATGCAGTGTAAATTCTGCTGCGTTTTCGTTATATATTCGCATTAAACTAACTGTCATGATTCCAAGGAGACTCCATCTGAGTATGCATCTATTCTAAATCAATAAAGATATCACAATTTAGGTAATGGCACATTCTAGTGTGTTTATGAAATTTTTTTACAGGGATGGTATTGGACTATATAAAAGACAGAGAACTGAGTTTGGGATTTTTGCTTGATATAGACTTGACAGAAGAATGTTAGTTTTTTTCTTCTGTATGAGAATTTTTCTCCTGTGCTGAGATCTATAAAAAGCATAGTGATGCAGTTTCTGGGCTAGGTTCTTTATCAGATTGAAGACTAGAGTATGAAACAGCTACATTGTGATGGTTCTGTATTTTCAAAACACAATTGTGAAGGTTCGTTTATTCTCTCCAGTAGATTTTTTTGCCACATACTCATAAAATTTGTTTTGCTTTCTAGTCAGTGTTTTCTCTAGTGATTGTTTTTGCTATGACTCTATTTTATAGCTAGAGTTCCAGCATTTTGCAGTTTGGGGGCTTATTGAGCTTGTACCTAACACATTCCAGTGAAATCCTAAATATTCAGCAAAATAACATTCACTTAAAACTTTGAAGGTGTCCTGTTTTCCATGATACCTAACTGGCATTTTATCTCAATTTTGCTAAGGATAAAACAAAGATTTCCTTACCACACCAGACAAAAAGTGTAAGACCTTCATCTAATTCCATTTTGAAAGCCATACTCAATAAAATGTGTGGAAGTAGGGACTGAATCACCTCTTCCAGGTTTANTCTAAAGCAGAAAATGTGGAAAGTTTGCATGGCAATTGTAAGACAAGAAACTTACTGATTTTCATCAAAGCTGGAAAGGATGAGGAAATGATTCTATTTTTAGAACAAGAAAGAAGCAAGAACTTGAAATTTAGTCTTGTGTATAATATGAAATTAGAAGTGCGTCAATTTATTGACTAAAGTAATCTTGTAACTTCATTTCTCCTTCTTGACAGCTTGAAGCCTGATAATTTCTTGACACCCAAAGCCTTCAATATCCCAGCCATATTATCAGATATTTACTGACCTAAAATGCAATATCATTTTTTTTTAAAGGATGCTACAAGCAGTGGTTGTAATTTTATACAGTCATTAATATGTTTAAATATGCTTTGGAATAATCTTATTTATTGTAGAAAGCTGTACTTTATATTTTCATAAGCTTTTTTATTCTAGCAGCTTGGTCATCATGTATTAAATATTGTTATTTAGCTGTCATAATGTTTTTGTTTCACATAAGAAGTGAGAAAAAGCTCATTCGCAGTTCTCCTGTGTATGAAGTATTGTCATAAAGAGCAGGATTATCTTTAATATGTGATGTTACTGTCATACTTCAAATACAGTACATTTCATGTTGTTTATTCTAGCATCAGCCCTGGAAAGGTACTTTTTATTCTCATTACATGAATTTACATACTTATAATTTCTCATAAGGCTTTTTAAATTTGTCTTCAACATGGATCACATTTTTAACAACATTTATGCTAGTTAACATGAATCTCTCTGGTAAATCTTCATATTTTGTAGTGCCTTCATATTCTGTAGTGCAACAAAACATTTTTTTTTAAATTTTATACATAGATAAGCATAATTTTTGTTATCTATATCTAGCATTAGTAAGATCAAAAGATCCAAAATTCCTGTTAGCGGAAACCTAGCAGAGGAATTATTCCAAGAGAAAAACTAAAATGCAAACATTTGAACAAGTGCCTGGGAGGAAGAGTAGGATTTTTAGTAACATCACTAAATTTCAGAGCAATATATGTTAACTCTTTGGCAATTTTCAGATACTCATGGATTGACATAAACACACAAAAAAAAAGCTGAGGTATTGCCCTACATCTAAGGGGAAAAACCACAGAAGCAAGAACATAGCAAAGACATGCAAATGCCTGCTTGCTTTAGGCTGAGTGTACCTCTCCTAGCCCAGTGCCAGACAGACACCCTACAGAGCCATTCGGGTGTGCCTGCACTGCCACCCCCGAGTTCCTGTTATCACCCAGCTTGCTAAGTTACAGAGCTATCCCAGTTCACAGTAATCCAGCCCTGCCTGTACCTGAATTCTGGTGGTATAAGAAGACCTGGCACCAAAGTGATGCAATGAGGGGCTTGAACTTTGAGGATGAAGAAGGAAGAACAACAACGAAAAAAGTTCTGCCTGAGCCAATGCATGGAATTGCAAATAGAACTGGGAGTTAAAATGGATCTGAGTGGGATACAAGCTAAATCATTTGAGCCTGGGATGGGAATTGATCTTTTTGTAAGTCAGGAAAGCTCGAACACATCCTTAAGAAGAAAGAACCTGAACCTGACATCTGAGTCAACAGGGAGCAAATGGATGATAAGCAGAGCAGGTTAGCCCAAGGCAACCATGTGGAAGCTGTGAATGTTGGGATATGTTTGGATCACAGAAAACAGTAATACTTGTAGCCTGTCCATCCTGCAAATACAACATAAAGCTACAACATAGTCTTTGTGTAGATTGTGTGATTTAAAGGCATGTGTGATTTAAAGCCATGTGAACCTTGCACCAATCATAATTTCAAAACTATTTTGAAGTTTAAATGTATATGTAAAGAGTAAATAAGCTCACTGAATTAAATGATTTTTTCTTCCCCCCCAACACATAGTGATTCTATGTGTTCTATAATAAAGTGAAGAGGCAGCTAATCATGTTTACCTTCATCATTTTAGTATTTTCTATCCAACAGTTTAGTATTTTCTATCCAACTCTTGTAAATTTTCTCTAGAAGTTTATGGAAAACCACAGTGTTTTACCACATTTTGTAGACATTTTATTTGGGCACTTTCAACACATATGTGTTGGCCAGAAACTTAACACTTGGAAGGGGAACTTCATTGAAATAACTGAGTTTTTCAAATCCTTCAAATATTTAGCCCACGTGTTAAAATTAGTCAGTGTCAAGCAAGTGCGATACCTTTAGTAATTAAACTACTTCCATTTTAGAGAAGTACACATCTCATGCTAACATTAATCTTCCTGTCTCATGAGCTACCCTTTGTTAAGTACCCCAACTTAGTAAAAGGAAAAAAATACCATCCATATGCTTCCCACTGAAAAACTGAAGAAAGCAGAAGCTGCCTTTTGAGAATACAAAGGAAAAATTGGGTCAAGGACACAGGGGAGGGAGCAATCACACTTTTGTCCATGCTGAAGACACAAGCTCCAGATTTCCTATATGTGATATGCTTTCATGCTTAGTGGAAACTTATTTACAACTTGCTAATGCATTGCAGTTCTAGAATAAGTAGAAAATTGTGTAAGTACTGGAATTATTGCAATAAAAAATGCACGTAATGATCACTTGGGAACAAAGTAGCATGGTCCTGGATCTTTTTGGTTGTAAGTATGAACTTTGGAGTATTTTTGGAGTATAGATTCTTTAGGAGAAATCAAGTGCAACATATAGTAATTACAATGCACTGATTAAAACAGAAGAGCTTCAAGGAATCATGATTTATTCAGAAGGAAGTAAGTTGGTTTTATTTATATTTTCAAAGTTTCTGGACTGTAAAGTGAGTATTAATCTGTGTTTCACTGAATGTGTACTCCCAGTTTCTTTTTATGATTTCTTTCATACGACCGATGACATTTCAAATTGTATATAACTGTGTTAGAAAATCAATTAGGATTACTTTTTCAATGAATCCAATTGTTCCAGACTACAGATGGGTAATAGGAGATATGTCCTGTAAAATAAGAGGCATTATTATTTAATATGGTTGTGAATATTGAAGGTGTTCATCACTGCTGTGATGGTTTGATTACCAGCTTTATTGTATTCAGCAAACACAAATATGATGTCACAAATCATAAAGAGATTGGATAAAATTGATACTACCATATTATGTGCAGCTTTTAAGTAGAGTTCATTGATTATGAGGATATAAAATATTGTGCTGGTTGCGTGGAATTGTGTGGGGCAAAAAGTACTGAGGGATTTGTGGAAGTGAAAGGAGTCTGCTTTTGACCTGGATTCTGCATTATCATGGAAAATCACTGTTAGAAACGTTGACATTAATGACTGTGTGGCTGTCACAGCCTGGCTGGCTATCTTTAGTGCTGCTTTTTCCCATATTCCGTGCAACCACACCCCCAGGGCAGGTTCTAAAACCCATGTTCTATTACATCACAGCTCTCCTTGGAGCCCTCTCTGGATGAAGAGAAAGTCTGCTACTAGAAGAGAAAGTCTGATACTAGAAAGAATCCTTATATTTATACAAGTGCGTGCAAATTCAACTTCTCATTCAATCCTTTCTTGAGTAAGAGATGCATATTTATATGCATATATATGCAATATATTTTGCACTGCCAATACAGACTTTTGTTTTAAGACAAATCTTTCTTGGGCATTTCATTACTTGAATACCTTAATAGTGGCCCACATCATAATTTCATGAAAATCAGAGAACACATACTGAGGTGCTGACTAATGTTTTTTGGTAGGCCTTTGTTACAGTTTTTTGTCTCTTGTTCTTCTACAAAATCTCTGTTGCTCAGTTTGTTGTGCCTCCTCCAGAACATCTGGACTAGCTGATTATTTTCCATTCTCCTTCCTTCTATTTTTTTTTTTTTCAGCTCTCTAGTTTCTTTTTGATAGGGAAAACAGAGGTCTTGTTTTACATGAGTTTTCTGGTGAGGGAAAACAGATTATCATCATTCCCACTGACACAACTTCTTTCTTTTCCATTCATGATGCATTCCCCACTGTTGCAATTGAATTAGTTTCATTGATTTATCTTGTTTACCATGCCTTCTGTAACTGGTTGACTATAATTCTGTCCACCATTTTACCAATTGCACTAATTGTTTATACTGTTACAGAAAATATTGTGAGAACAGAATAAATGAATTAGTCCATGACGCCATTAGAGCAGCAACATGTATCAGTCTTCTGAAATATTAATAGACTTTTATGAGACAAGGAGGGCTGGAGCCAATAAAAACCTCCAACACATTAAAATTTGAATAATCATGACCATATGGAATTCTGTCGCCCTATCCTTGCAGCAGTGCCATAGTCATGGCTGCTCTCAGTTTTTAACATTTGCAATGAACTTTTTAATTAGCAGTAACAGAGGAATCTCTAGTTCATTTGTTAGTTAGAAGCACAGCTTCTGGCTAGTACTAGGTTGAGGATAATTGATTTCTATTTCAAAGCGGTACATTGAATACATTATTACACAAAGATGATCTAGTGAAATAATCTCATTACAAGGATGATATTGCAAAATTCATCCTTAATAGGTTGTACAAAAACTAAAAGTTAAGTAATTCTTTTCATGTTATGAAATTCACTGCAATATTTTTATTCAAAACAGGCTTTTCAAAACTGAATGTTTCAGGACACATGGTTTTGAAAGAAGAGCATATCTGTGCTTTTATACTTGTAAAAGTAAGTCTGTAGCTAAAAAAGTTTTTGCCATCATTCAAATTGGTTTTGTCATCAATTATTTTTTAATAGACCATTTTTGCAATTATTGTTACCCAGACTTACAATGGTCTCAGTTAACGGCTCTTCAGGCTTGTGGAGTTTGGGCAACCAAGGATTTCACATAGCTGTGCATTAATTAAAGCATATTTCCCCCAGACTTCAGGGATCTTACTTTGTCTTTTGGAAATATTGCCTTGTTCTCTTCTCTCAGCTTCTCCAACACATCAAATGCCCACTCAAAGGTCACAACCACCACAGCAGCGCCAGCAGCCCTTGGAGCTTAGGCTTCGACAGATCCTTTCCTGACCATCTCTTGGATCTTAATGCCTGAGAGCCAGTAAAGCTCTCAGCTCTGGGGAGAGTAGCTGACAACAGCTTAGGCAGTGGGATGTCCTTTTTGACTACTTAAGTTCTGCTATTTAGCAGACCAAAGGCATGGACTTTTTCATAGAGGGCAGATTGAGAAATCCAAGTATGAAAATTCATTGTGTGCCTGTCAGGTCCTACAAGAAGTGAAGATTTGCTGGTGAAATTAAGAGTGTTTTAAAATGAGGAGGTTGTGATAAGCCAAATTGGATAAAGTTCTGTTCTTGTTTTTATCATGATGTTTGATTTAGTCAATTACTTTTCTATTTGATTGTTTTACTGAAATAATTATGACTTTCATAAGTAGTATCATAGAATATTTGTGCTGTCAAGATTTGCTCTCTAAAGGAGCATAGAAATGCCAAATGCGATCTTAAATAGGTCTAGGAAAATAATTTAAACTCTAGTTATAAACTTTAAAACAGCTGAATTAATAAAAGTTGTGTAGGTTAATTCTTACCTTACAGAGTACAAGCATAACTGACAGAGCAATTAATTGCACTTAAACACTACTTCCTAGCACTTCTTTTTTCTAAGATAAATTTAGAAAAACCCAGGGGGTGTAGCATAATCAGTGCAGCAGTGCTATAGCCTTTTATACGATAAGGAAAGGACTCCAGCATCCAAAACTGCATAATTAACACGGAAATAAGGTTAGTAACCTAGCCAGCTAAGGAGCCGATCACTAATTGACCACACTTAGCACCTCCTTAAGACCTTTGCTCCATTCCTATGAAGACTTACTCAATACTGGGAAGCTGAAACAGCCCTTCAATCACCTGCTTTATAGTTTTGTGTAGCTTGCATTAAAAACATGTTTAATTTTTTTTTTTCTTTTTGGTGAGAGTTTGGATCATAGAAATTCAGAAATTTGAAAAAAACCTTACATCAGAATGGTCACTCCTGATCCTGGAGTCTGGATACACAAAATAGCATCATCAGAGTTTAGTGAAATTTCAAAAGTCAAATATATAAAGCATTCTGTCTAAAGCTCATTGCAGTGACAAATTGTTGCATTCTTTTCATTCATTTTTCAGGCAAACTCAAATTTAAGGCTATTTGATGTGATTCAAATGCCTTTTTCTGTGCACAAAATTCAGTTCAGTATTAATTATACCACTAATCTGATGCTTGTTGAGGATATATGCAAATCTTTGTACAGGGGAAGAAAAACAAAATTGTGTTAATCAATCGTTGGTCTTGAGCTTCTAGAGTTGTTGAATGTTTTCTATATTTGCTGAAATTTGCCAAGACTGAGTTTGTTCACTCTCATTTTGGACAAGATCCTTCTTTTAACTGACAAGGTTTATATTTTTTTTTTTTACTCTTTTTCTCTGACCACACACCCTATTAATTTTTAATCTATTGCTCTCCTGAATCAAAAACTTATAAAAGTGCTGGTCTGAGGTGCTTGGAATACAGATTTTCTGCTTTATTTGCAAAGCAAATAGGTTTTCTTCCCATGACCCTGTCAACAGCACTTACAGACTATATAATCTTTTTCTCGAGAAAACACACTTACAGATCAATATTTTGGTTTTTTTTTTTTTTTTTTTTTGTTCTGTCTTTGTATTCTCTTTCAAATTTATTAACAAAGAGAATAACTAACAACATATCATCCTCAGTGATTGTTGGTGCATTTATATGATTGTAAACTGGTGATAATTTTTGCTTCCTCTGGTCTGAGCAAAACAGATTGTATTTCAAGGGCCCTCAGACCTGTCACATTTAGGTCATTCAATCCAAATTTTTGTTTTCATTTTTTCTTATTTGGGTTGGTGCACAATTATTCTGATTTTTAAAATTTATGAATTAGTAGAAAAATATTGTATGTCATAACTTATATTTTGGAACAAAAAGAAAACTTTAAAAAGAAGCCATTTTTATCTTCACACTTCCTCCACATAGGTTGTTCTGTTTTTACAGGTATTATAGATCAGAAATTCTTGGACTTTTAAAATGACGCTACAGAATTTATTGTCATGACACAGTAAAAAGCCATCTCCATGGTCCCTGAATCCAGTAATGTCAAATGCAACCTTCATAAGTTCATAAATTCATTCAAGAATTTCTTACCATCCAATGCCACCTGAAGCATGGCTATAGGGCTTCATCCTCCTGATGATTAGAAATCTTTTTATGTGAATCAACTTAAATATATCTATAGACAGCTTGTTCCTGTTAACATTGCTTTTTAGAAGTTCTTTTCTCGGGTATTTACCTTTTATTGCCTTTAAGGTGAATAACCTTATTGTGTCAGTTTTTATTTATCTGTGCTAAAATGAGCAACTCTTGCAGCCTCCTTACTATAGTTCTTTTTATCTCACTCACCTTGCTCTTTTATTGCACCTAGTTGCAGATGAAAGATATTTTTTTCAAGAACACATAACCAAAATTTTGCACAGTATTCTATCCAAAGTATCTGTATTTCCTGTTGTTGTTTGCCATCAGTGTGTGATTGGTGGCATGTGGATTTCTGAAAACTAACTAGCAGGTAATTTTCTTTCAACATCATTTCCAACTGATAGATTTCCTATCCAACTACACCACTTTTCTAGTGCTCACTGTTTTCTTGCTCTTCCTGTCTCTTTTTCTGAGTCTACTGAGTTCTGACATTACCTCTTAGCAGTGTGTCAACAGCAATTTTTCTGTGCCAACGTCATTTATGAAAGCACCATATAAAGTGGTCTGAGCTATATCAACATTGATATTACTCCAACCTACCTCCAGAGTCTGTTTAACTCCCTTCCAAACTCCCAAATATTGTCTTATTCTAATAATTGGTTTATTGGTTGGCTTTACTTTTGGTTCATTGTTTGGGTTTTTTCTGCCTAGATGTCTTCTGAGCTGTCTATATACATGTTATTTTCCTCCTCCCTTTTCTTTTTCCAGAAAGATTAATGGACACTCGTGGCTGCTGAGCAGCTCTGCAGCTGTTCCATTTCCTCTGCCTCCTTTGAGTGCACCACAGTCCATGCTCTGTGTCCCAGCATGGGTACATGACCTGCAGTTCCAGGGGCCTAGTACAGACTAACCTGTTATCTTCAGGGCTGTATGAACCCCTGCTGGATCCAATGCTTTAATGTGGCCCTTGTTCATAAAAGATCTTTACTGTTATAAATAGGTGAGTTACTCACAGCATTAGAAAGTGAGAGCCAATTCTGCATAAAAGCTTGTACTTGTAAGCAGCTGTCAAACTCTGGAATAAACTCAAAGATACAGCATCTGAGTATCCAAGCTTTTGGGCTTTATATAAATGGGGACAACTTTTGTTTAATTTTTCCACCATCTCCAAGTTTAATCTATATACAATATCCAGAAAAACAGACCTCAGTTAGTCTGCTGTATATATTTAAGCCAGTGTTGAAAAGTCTGGGAAGCTAATATATGCACATATTGGGAGTAAAACACTGTAAGTCTGTGAGGGGCTGAACAAGATCTAATAACATCAAAGAAAATTGTGCTTTGATGAGTTTGGAAACTGAATCTTAGTCAGAGAAAATTAAGTTAAAGGATCAATAGAGATGGATTATTTTCGACAGAAAACATGGATTTATGTTGTTTCTCATGCTATTTACAGGAATGTTTATTATCTTGTTTAGGCTATTTTTTTCTTTTTTAGTATCCAACTGTTTTAGCCTCAGCTTATGCTCTGATGGGTAGAATTAAGGCAGTACATCACCATATCTGTAAACACTGTGCCTCTGCTTTCCAGGGACGGTCTGGGACACACAACCTCTCATTTGCACAGTTTAAGAGCAGGAAAATAAAACTAAATTCTTCATCAGGGCTGTTTTCTGAAGTCATAAACGACAGGCAGTGGAAAGTGGGAAAGCAGGTTATGCACTTCCCATGCAGTGTGGTTCTTCTGCAAAAAGTACACAAGACAGAAACCCAGTAATTTGTGGAGGCATCTGGGTGGGTATGTGTGGTTGGGAGGGATAAGATGGACATCTTCTGTGAACCTAAAGAGAGCCATAAATGGTTTTTTTTTTACCTTCTCCCAAGTCCCTCCTACATTTTGTGAAAGAAGGAAAATATAATCTTATGTTACTGGTTGTTTCTAGAAAAATAATTGTTCTTTCTCTTGAGGGCAGATGACCATACAGCTTAGTGTATTATCTCTCCTTCTAGAGATGGGAAGCAGGAGATTGGCTTCTTTAAGAGCCACAGGATAGGCCCTTAAGATGGAATTCACCAATTTTTACAGGTGGAGTTTATCCCATGAATCAACAAAACTGGACCCAAATTATATTTGGGGACTATCATCCCTGAACTGATGAAAAAATCCAGCAGCTCTATTTATTCCATTGAAGTTAGACTCAAAATTTGGTCCTATAATATAATAGATGTTTTAAAAAACTTTGATGCAATTGGAAATAAATATTTTTGCTTCAGCTCTGTTTAAATATACTTCAAATGGAAAAATGAAAGTATATGAACTTCATTTGATATTTGACAGCTATCTGATCCCCCAATGACTGATTTGTTAAGTTAATTTTTCCTTGTCACTTCACAGTGCTTCTCTTTGAGAATTAGAAAAAAGTATTTTGCCTTTATAGACCCTGTTTTATTGCTTTATATTGGAAATTTTTTGCAGTACTGTCATCCCTTAAGTCACTCACTGAATCCAGTAATTATTATTACTCGGCACTGGTGAGGCCACACCTCAAGTCCTGTGTTCAGTTTTGGACCCTTCACTACAGGAAAGACATTGAGATGTTGGAGTGAGCCCAAACAAGGGCAATGGAGCTGGTGAAGGGTCTGGAGCACAAGTTTTGCTGGAGCTGTTTAGCCTGGAGTGAAGGAATCACAGGGAACCTTATCACTCTCCACAACTGCCTGAAAAGGGGTTGTAGATAGGTGAATGTCTGTCTCTTCTCCCAGGTAACAAGTGATAGGACAAGAATAAATGGCCTCAGGGGTTGCCAGGAGACATTTAGATTGTATATCAGGAAAAGTTTTTTCATGGTAAGAGTTGTCAAGCTCTGAAATAGACTGCCAAGAGAGGTGGTGGAGTCCCCATCCCTGGAGGTATTTAAAAAATATGTGGATGCAGCACTTGGGAATATGGTTTAATGGTGGACTTTGCAGTGCTGGGTTAATGGTTGATCTCAATGATCTAAAAAGTCTTTTCCAAACTATATGATTCTATGATTCCCTAATTTCCTTTTCAGGATGAGGTATCCAGGGATAATTTGGATTGCTGGCTAACCATATTGTAGAGATAGTACTCTGCAGAATTCATTGTGTCATTTTTTGTTTTGTGGGTAGAATACAATTTTCTTTATGAGACACAGTGAAAATCCTGTATGAAGATAGTGGCAAAAAGAGTCACCCGTAGGATGGGAATAAAATGTAGCCAGTGTTCTGACACTCTGTAGTTTATATTTTTTAAAAGTGTTATATGTTTATTCATGGAAACAGAAGTGAGACTGAAAATATATGCTAAATCACACACTACTGAATATTTGTGCAAGAACTGAAATTCCACCTGTTTATACAATTTAAAGGTTTTCTTTCCGCATGTCACTTTCCACATTTCCAAAGATTTCTTTCCACACTGTAACATCAGATCCATTATCTGAAGGGCATGAGCTCTCTTAAAGGTTTGTTGATTTGTCACCTAAGCAAATAACTGAGCTGCAAGCAAAGCTCAAGCTTTGCAGAAGTACCTTGGATATTTGCTACCCAGTGAGATTTAAGGATCTATCTCTGCAAGGTGAATCTCTAACTTCTCTGGCAAAATATATCAATTCTCCCTTTAGCTTCTCCACCTGTATTTTCTTATGTCTCAGCAGAAGTGAGAATTTGTTAAAGGAGCCATCAAAGACTTTTGGTTTCTTTCCCTTATACATCACCCCCATACTTTTCTGTTAGAAAACTGCTTAGACTGTCACTACTAAAACCTTATCTGTATGGAAAAACACACCTTTAATATGTGTAATTTATATTTGAAATCAAAACCTTTGTAAAATTAGTTTCTATCACTAAGGAAAACTCTTCTGGATACCATTATTAAGAGGACATTACCCATGTCTGTCAAAAGAGAAGGAAAAATTTTGTGCCAAGGTTGATTATGAGATTACACTGGTGTGATAATGGCAGCAGTACGAAGTTGATGGCCATAAGTAAAGGTGCATTGTATGAACCCTAATGTTTTTTAATTGCTGCTGCATTACCAGGGAGAAACAATTTTAATTTTTTTCTAGTGCAGAGCATTCACAAGTCTCCCTGGACTCACTGGGTTGTTGGTGTGATACTCTTTTCAAGAGCTCTCAGCCTGCAATGGAATGTTCCTGCTGTTGTGTCTTGATCTCAAATCCTCATCAGTGCAGTAGCATTTAATTGGAATCTGGTTTTTAATTCAGACTAGCAGGTAAGAAAAAGACTAGACTCATATTAACCAAAGAACTAGGAGAGGGGATTAGTTCCATAAAAATTGACCACCAATACAGTGGGAGGAACAGAGCTTTCAGTCAGGATAATGGAAAATAAAAGTAATGGTTCTTTCAAAGTCTTTAGAAAGCTGTGTTACAAAGTATCTTGTGATAATCTAGGCTGGAAAGATGCAATACTTAGAGTTAAATAGCTTTCAGATTTCACAGAAATTACTGGCTTAACAAAGGAAAGAAGTCTTGTTTTGTTCGTAGTTGAGATTAAAGACACAGAAATAGCTTAGAATTTCAATTGCAGTTGAAAAATCCTTGAGTTTTCACTCCCCAGTAAAGGGAAAATGGACCCCCGTCCCCCTTTTTTTTAGCTATCTTTTCCTGCTTGACTCTTTTCTTTCCTGTAAGCCACCTATATTGCTGTACACAATAGATACATGCTGGCTGTGTTCAGATAACCACTTGTCTTAGATGCTAGCTGAGTTTTAAATGCCTAATCGTGGGGCAAGAGTGAGCAGAGTTTAGGGATTTGTCCACTTTCCTGATAAACTAGAGACAAGAGCACTCAACAAACACTTTCAAAATTATTAAATCCACTTACCCTTCTTAACTAAAACCTTTTTTTTTGTCATAGCAGCTGCAGTAACCTTTTCTTTCCACTGCTTTTGGCATAGTTTAATGCAAAAACAGTAGCATTAAAAAAAAAAAAGGAAAAAAAAATAAAGAAAATCATTCTCTCTGCTGTGGGGAAAAAGTTCTTGGAATGCAGAATAAGTAGTCATGGGAAATTGATGCATTAAACAGAATTTGGAGTCAAATTTGGAGCAAAACACATCTACTATGCCCTAGAAAGGACTACAAAAGCACTATGTGTTCTTAACCCCTGGGCATTTAAATCATCTTCTGAAAAAAAAACCCCAAACAAACAAAAAGAAAACTTTCTTGTAGAGGAATAATTTTCCCAACTGTTTGTCTCTAAAAATCAGATTTGTGAACTCTTTTAATCAATCTCAAATGCAATGGTTTTATTCGTTTATACAGGGAATGATGACAAGAATCTTCACTCTTTACTGTGTGTAGAGTCAGGGAACCTCACTGAGCAGTGAAGTGCTCTAGAAACCTTGGCTCCTTAGCTTCACTGTATTTGCAGTAGCCCAGAAACAAAAGAATATACAGTCACCTGAAAAATAAATGAGCAAATAAATAGTGTTAAATAAATATTCTGTTTTCACAGAACATCAGCTTACTATATGTTTTGGCCTTTGGATAGATTTTTCCTTCTTTTTATAAAAGACAGTATAATTTCCCATGTTTTCCTTCTTTTCTTTTGTAACTGAAAGGCTAAATGAAACTCTTACAGAAAGCATACAGGATTTTGAACAGCCATTGAATTTTTGAAGGCAGAGAGGCTATTCAGCATTTCAATTGGCATTCTTTAACTTTAGGGCTGGGTGGCTGTGCAGGGCATTGTTGGGAAATGTATTGATCTGCTAACATATTTGCTGGAATAGGTTTTGTTTTTCCTGCTTGCCTGAAACACTTTGTCACTGCTTTGGTATTTTGTCTCTGCTGTCAAAGACTTCCCTCCACACCACTGACACATGGAAATGGAATTCCACCCGTGCAAGGTGAACATGAATGTGCAGTTGATCAAATGAAGGAGGATGCTTACAAGTGGGATTTTTGTTCCCCTGTACTGCTGTTTCTCACACCTTGTGTTCATGCTTTCCTTGTGGACTGTTTAATGCTATGCAGTAATAACAAGTATTTCAGCCTTTTGCCTTTGAATCTAATATAGTTTCTTGGGTTCTAATACAACACACCAACAAATCTCAGGTTGGAGTTCAACCTCTGTTCAAGTAATTCAGATCATACGACAGGACAGAATACTGGAAAGGAAGACCCATCTGTAGGCAGTAGTTTTCCATGTCAGATGAGTAAATCAACAAAAATCAGCTTGCTTTGTCAATCTCATTCATCAGTAATCCATATTACACTAATTCGCAGAATCTGACTGAAGTCAGATGGTCACAAGCCAAGAGCTTTGCTTTAATAGGCTTAATTTATTTTTTTTTTTTAATAGGCAAGATATTGAAGAGTTTAGGGTATTTTCTTGGAAACAGTACTTTACTACAAGCTTTAGACTTAGACTTTATTATAAGCTAGGGAATTTCACTATTGATGTAAACAGATGCCAACTGGACAGGTATTTTGAACTTGAACTTCTTTCTAATTGGTGCATATCAAGTACAGATAGTGTTCCTAAGTGCTAATCATATCTTCATGTTAGTGTTCTGAAGCTTTTGGGTTTTGCTACACTCAAAGTCATTATAAAATATCAGGCTAAGGGGGAGAAATGGGTTTTTTATTTATTTGCATAAACTAATGACTAATTTTGGAGACTGGGGACACAAAGGAGATGAAAAATCTTGGATAAAAGTACACAGTTTCTTATTTCCACCATTCTATCATGATAACAACTGTGCTCATGGTTTCAGCACCTGGACTAGTATTTGCTTGCTGTAAACATATAGCTACAGCAACTAGGTGTAGTGGAATTTTATAGCCTGATGGACTAAACATGAGCTGAACCTCTTCCATAGCCTGAGTACAGAATAAATATTCTTTGGACTTCAGCATTCACTCTTCATGATATATCTTCCTTCAGGGGCAAGGGAGCTTGCATCAATGACTCTAATACAGTTGTTTCTGACACCCTGTCCCTACAGAAAACATACGAGCACCAAGGAAAAATCACATTTCCGTGTTATGAATGATTAAAACCTTTTTCATCTTGTTCTGTATTTGCCCTTAAGTTTCTTAATGGTGCTTTTTTGTATTGTTTGTAACAACAATTATAGAATCTAAAAATCCCGGGATTTTTATAGCTTTTTTAACATTTGTGCTAATAAAACTTCTAAGAGATTGTCACAGAGGTTTTGTGAAAATGAATTAACAAGTATGAAGCAATAATAAAAATGGAACAGTGTAGAACAGGGCCTTATGGTCAGTAGGTGTACATATCTGTACAGTGAATGAAACAGAGAGCTAGGTAATTGACAAAAAATGTATAAAGGAAAATAGATAAGAGCACGTAACATAGAGATTTGAATTGTATCTGAACTCAGACTAAAATTTAGTTTAAATTATTTCCTTAAAAAAGTACTTTTACCATTGCATTATATTAATATATTTTTAAACTTCCTTTCTCTAGGGAATGCACTTTCACAGAAAGAGCAAATAAAAAGGGTTTTGTGCAATACTGATAATAAAACATTAAGTTATGGTGGTACTGTCCATGTAGGACAAGTCAACTCCTGTTTCTCTTCTTTCCATCTTTTCTGATAAATCAATATTCTCAAAATTATTAAAATTATACATAAACAAGGAACTGAGATGTATTGGACAATGAACTGGGAATGAAAAACCAAGCTTGCTTTAGCCAAATGAGCATCAGAATCTCTTCATCCTTGAGGATCAGCGATATTTCAAACTAGCAAAGAACTTCTAAGGCTTTTTTAATCAGTTCAGTTTCTGCCGAAAACTGTGACTCAGTAGAGGAGGTGAGTTTGTGTTATGATGTTAGTATTTTCAAATTAATACTTTACTTGAAAACTTTCTGATACTTAATCAATAAATATAAAATCCCTAATGTCTTTTAACATAATCCCTCTTTGGCTAAACAAATGTGCTTCCTTTGTACAAGTAAGCAAATAGTTTGAGCCCTGCTCGTGACATGATGGTCACAGCAAATAATTTTTTGATACAAGAAGTATTGATGTTTCAGCTGATGCTGGTACTAAGCAATTGTAAAGAAATGGATAAATAAGCAATAAAGGACTTCACATTGACTTCTCCACCAGGTTTGCAAAACATGAAAAAGTCTTTTAAATAATCACAGTTGTATAATGAAAATAAAAATGAAAATATTTATATTTCATTCTAACCTCTGGAAAATGAAATGGGCATGCACTCTTCCTGTAATCTACCATATAGAAAAATATAATTTGGGCAGGGTTTTTTCTCTTTTTCCTGTTTCTTTCTTTTTCTTTTTCCTTTTCTTTTTCTCTTTTTTTCTTTTTTCCTGTTTTTTTTCTTGTTTTTTTTTTTTTTTCTCTCTCTCTTTTTCTATTTTTTTTTTTAAGGCACTAACTAACAATATTTTGTTTTAAATTAATATTCTAAAAATTACCTTTTCAATTCCTGGACTGCACTTCTTCCCACGGCTCATTTACCCTGCAGTGCTATTTCCATTCTTGATGCTGTACTCCAGGCTGAGACTGTCAGTTGTGCTTTACTCTCACTGACAGAGAGAGAAATCCCATGGTTGCCACTGTCAAGAACATTTCTCTGCCTTCATTCCACAGGGACATCAACAAGATGTCTGTTCCCTCTCTGTGCACCCCTCTGTCATAGAGGTGATCACCTAAGCTTGGGCTGCCTTTACTTCTTCGTTCCACTGACAGTCACTGCTTGACATGTTATCATCATGCATGCAGAATCCTGCTCTTCTCATGTGCAAAGGTCTAACTGAACAATAAAAACCTTCAGTCAGTCCTTCCACCTCCCAGGCACTGGGAAAAAATAAATAACTGAGCAATAACCACTGTCTCAAAATCAATTTCTGAAATGGTTTCTAGTCCCTGGGAAGAAAATATAAAGTTTAGAAAGGTAACCTAGAAGAAACAGCAACACATAATGCAACTCTTTTATTTATACATGGTGAATATTTACTATTTCCAGGATAATGTTGTTTTAGTTTACATGCAGATCCTATAAAGCATTGTACAAAACTGCTGCAAAATTGAAAAATATTCTGGCAAGGTCGAATTCATCAGATGCATAATGATTCTATACCTCCAGTTTGCATTCAAGGTACTCTTTTTATTGTCAGTATGGAGCAGGAACCGTTACTGAACATACCTTTCAAATTCTAGTATCAGCCAATTCTCCCTCATCTTCCATGCCTGTACTTCTACTCTTTCCTTCCCCTTCTGACTAGCAGTGTCCCAACAGTCCATCCTTACTGCCTAGCTGATCTCTCCTGTCTCCCTTTATTTCCCCAGACATTTAATATTTCAGGATATGGCCAGATCTAGTTTTTGAGAGATCCCAGGAAAAAAATAATTAAACTTGGTTCAAAGTCAAGGACTTCACACTGACAACACTCTGCCATCAGCCTCCTCCTGTTCATTTATTACCATGAATGGGCTTTTAGCTGAAGTACCTCAGGTGACTTCAGCTGCGCAGGAGACATGAAAAGAGACTTGCTGTTTCTTGCCTAGATGAGTACCAAACCACTTAAAAAGTCATTTAAAAGGTCAAAACAAACTACTCTCTGCATGAAATGCTGCTAAAGAAGGGGGCTGAAATGTTCTACTCCATCTACAAATTGTAAGTGGTTTGAAGGAGTGTCCCATGTAGAAAGCATTGCAGTAATCTTCATTTGAGGTAACAAAGGTGTAGGGAAAATGAGGATTGTCTTCTTGCCAAATATTCAAGTAAGCCCACTTGACAGACCCTGCTGAAGAACCCAGTATGACCAGGCAAAGGAGTTCTGCCCCTTGAGTACCTCACAACAGTAATTGAAAAAGCACCAGGCATTGCATAGCACTCAATTCAACAAAGCTGTAAAAACAAATCAGTTCTGTTTCTTTTTGTCTACTTACATCTTGAGCATGTAAGTAGAATCTAATCATATAACTGTTGTCATGTTAGCATCTTCCCATTAATCATGCATTCATTTATACTTGGACTTTTATTTCACCTGAATCTGGTTAAATTTCTCTTTGGTACTTTTCAATTGCTTCCCATGAAGCCTAGCTTATACTTTCTTTTCATATTCTACTTTATCTTGAAGTTTTTTGCTTACTACCTTATTTCTCTTTGTTCCTTAAATCATTCCCTTTCTCTTACTTACTCCTTTTATTTCATTTTTTGTAATTTAATTTATTCTATCTCCCATTCCCAGTCTATGCATTTCTTCCCCTTTACTATCCATTCAGTCCACCAGGACTATTCCCTTCTAATAGCTCAGCCTATAGTATTCATTTCCTTTTCCCATTTTAGTTCATTAATAATGGATAAGGCATTCCTTTGCAATTTCAAAACTTACCCATTTCAGTTTACTCTCAAGTAGTCGAGGCTGAGTAAGAAAAGAAGTTAATTGCATTGCACTGGAATCAGTATATAAATAACTGAGGAAAACTTGGAACTGGAAAAGCAACAAAATGGAAGGAAATTAAATGAGGTGAGAGATGGACTAAAAAGTAGCAGTGGGTAAAACTGAGCACATAAGTATGAAAGGGCTACACAAATACCTGGAAGAATCATTGAACTAGAAATAAACCAGGGAATCAAGTCGAATGATCTAGAAAGGGAAAGGGGTAAATACAGCCCAAATTCAAACTGAGAGAAGAAAAAGAATATCCACAGGAAAGAGACTAAACCTGGTGAGATGAAGGACAAAAAATAAAAATTAAAACGTTTTAGTATCTTCAGTTCCCACTGTGAGCAGTGTTTCTGTTTACTACCTTGTGAGTGATAACTGCAGCTCAGTAGAGGAAAAGTGTTTTGTTACAAATATAGTCAGTGGGCAATTAGAAGTGTGGCACAGCTAACAGCAACAAAAGCATCAACCTATCTGAGGAGCAGCTGTATTGCTGCTAGAACAGGCATATGAGAATGCCTAATACTTCAGCTTAGTGAGGAAAAGGCTCTTGAAAACCTGATTATTCTTTGATCTTGTTCTTATCAGCTATATTGTGAAATCTGGCTTTTCTTCAAACTGTAGATAATTTGGCTGTCATAAACTGGCAGCATAGTTTTGATTATATCGCTGCAATAAAAATGTACCCAAATTGGTTTCAATGGAATTCTGACACCTGTTTGTTAAATATTGTTAAATATCTGCACCGAGCCAAAAGCCTCAGAAATATTTCAATTGAAGCTGACTCACAAATCTGAAAAAAAGTAAAACCAGCTATTGCAGTTGTAATATTGTCTCCAGTAGTTATATGGGCTACACTGGAGTCCAGTTCTGGGCTTCCCAGTACAAGAAAGACATAAGTGTACTGTAGAAAGCCCAGCAAATGACCTTGGAGATGATGAAAGGACTGGAGAATCTCACATATGAGGAGAGGCTGGGAGCTGGAGGAGAAGAGGTTTCAGGGGAGTGGCAGCACTGACCAGCCACTGGCACAGGTTGTTCAGAGAGGCTGTAGAGTCTAAACCCTTGGAGATACTCAAAAGCTTTCTGGAACAGCCTTGGGGAGCCAGCTGTTGGTGGCCCTGCTTGAGCAGGAGGGTTGGACCAGGTGACTTCCAGAGATCCCTACCAACCTCAACAATTCTATGATCAGCCATCTTGGCTTCTGAAAGAAACTTGTTTAAGACCTGGGCTCTGTACTGCAGTGGAAACCACTTCTAGGCAAGACCTCATGCTGGATTTGAAGTCTGAAGGAAGGGCTGTAACAAGAAAACCTTTTTTTGCCTTTTTCTGTTAGGTTTTTCTCATACTGAATTTGCAGAGGACCCACTACCACTCTTTATTTTGAATTAATATAGCTGGGATTTGTGAAGGGTAAAGTACCTTAGGGAAAACAAAATTCTGTCTGCTTGTTCTAGTACGCTAATGAGCATTTTGGCTGTATGTAGAATATTTTACTACTTTAAAAGAGATATAACTTCTTTACTGCATAATCCTCATCAAGTTATTAATTTAACCCAAGACACTTTAAAATAAAAAAAATGGCACTTCCCTCCCACCTGGTTTTATATTGATATTAACCATCAATAAATGATGGTTATCATAACCATCAATAAAGATAGCAATACATTGTCATATAGAAATCTTCAGCTATGTATAAAAATAATTTTTTATACATAGCTGAAGATTTCTATATGGCTATGTATTGCTACCTTCATGTCTATATGGACATCCTTAGCTGTCAGTTCACTAACAGTCCTCCTGGCTTACCATAATCTTACTGCTTCTCAACTAATCATAAAGCAAGAAAGATTGTAAAAGGAGAAGGGAAAAAAACCAAACCTGGAAGTAGCACTGAGTATAGTGCCTTACATCTGGGAAAAAATAGTAATGAAGCACCTTTGTTAGGTGTGACACTTAGGTTCACCATAACTGTGTTACACAAAATACTGCTTAGACATCATGTTTTCTACAGAGAGACAGAGTTAAATATACTTTCCTAAAGGGAGCAGAAGCCTGGCCCAGATTTGCCAGGATTTTCAAACAGAATGGTTTGAAAGTGTGGGCAAACTTTTGAAAGATTCAAGCTAAAACTTAGGCTTCAGTGTATATAAAGAAAAAAATTCATCTGTGTTGTGGTCTTGGATCAAAATTTAATTTTAAATTGGCTGAGAGGAAGAAAGATTCATCATATGTTTTGGTGTTTGGGTTTTTTTTTTCTGTTTGTGGCTGATTTTTCCTTAGACAAAAGCTTAATCTAAGATTTACTCATCCATTTCTACAGTAGCTTGGAAAAAAAGGAGAGTTTGAATAATCTCCAGACATGTCAAAATCCTCCCCCTCGCTCCCACTTATGTAAAAAAAAAGCTCCTTAAATTTGAGCATATTGTTAAAATGATAAATAAGCCATAAAATAGTCACTTTTGCCCATGTCTTTCCCAGAGAAATCTCCAAAGTGCACTGACAAACTTTCATGGAGAAGTGCTACGTTCCTGGGCAGAGAACCTGCTCATAAGATGTTGAGAAGCGAGGACATCACACAAGGCTTGCTGTGAATTCTAACCAGCAGCGAGGTTTCATTAGCTGCACTTCCAGGAGAACACTCTTGAGGATTGTGAAGAAGATACTAAGGTGTAGAACAGTGGGAGGACAGCTGCTGTAATGTGATAATTTTGGGAGCATGGGCTTGGGACTATTTTAGGAATAGAACTGCCTGAATTTGAACTTGTTTGGCTGCAGTCTAAAATGTGTAATCATTTTGGCTCAGTTGCAGTTTTGGGAAGAGTTTGGTTATATGCTCCAAAACAACTACAGTATAGAACCATAGAGGAAGCCAGAAAACTCATATGGAATGAACATAATTTAAATGTGTCTGTAGGATTATTGTGTACCCACCAGAATGGCATGGAAAATAAAATCCCACAAAGAATGGACCACAGCAAACAATAACTTATGAAAAAAAAAAACCAAAACAAAACCCCAAAAAACAAACAAACAAAAACAAAAACAAAACAAAAAAAAAAAACCAAAAAAAAAAAAAAAACAAAAAACAAACAAACAAAAAAAAAAACAAAAAACAAAAAAAACAACAAAGAGCCTCCACTGGTCCTCCAACAAGGGCTTTTGGAGTCCAGAGATTTATCTAATGATACTGTGGGGGCATGAGGAGGTGCCCCTTGTGCCTGCAAGTAACCAGATCTCTTTGGCCTGTATGTCAGAGAAACCCCATCATCCTCAGCAGAATCTCTTGGCAACAGCTGGTCTTGAAATTATGGATAGGATTTTTAAAGTTTTCTTCCCTCACTTTTGCACAGGTGAAATACTATATATTTTTAGAGTGCGATTATAGCTTAAAGATTCAGTTATTTTCAGCTGTGCTTTTGAAATAACCGTGAAATAAGCTTAAAGAGGCTGAAAATATACTTTGATATGTAAGCACTGAAGAATATAACTTCACAGTTTAAATATTTTTTTTTTTATTGCTGTGTGTTCCTAAATCAGTATCATTCATAAGACACAAAAGGACTACGGTGGACCTGTTTTGAAATCTGTAACTCTCGTTTCAAGATTTAATGGTCAATATAGTCTTTTTAAAATGGAATAGACTTTTAATCATTTCAGACATCTTCATAGCTCCTATGATGCTCATTTACTAGGGCTCTGCCCCTCACAAGACCCTTTAAGGTATTCAGCTAAGGTCTCAGGAGTGCAAATCTGAGTTTTGTTCAGGTGAGGAAGGACAGTCCTCAGCCTCCACACTTGAATTTACAGTCATGGTCCTCTCATCCTCACACCAGATCTTAGGATACCAATACAGGGTTGGTAGTTGCCCTATTGCTCTCATATGAGCATTGAGGAGTTTATCTGTGATCAACCATCTTTCAGAAAATTTAGTGCTATTTATTTAAGGGTGAAAAAAGACACCATAGAAATGTGTATCACAAAGCCATCTCGCTGCAGTTATTGCACATCAACAGCACGTAGTACAGGCAAAAAGAAATCATCTGTCTCTCTAATCTGTGTTGCCAGCATTCCTCACTTTGCCTCAGATATGGCCTGGCCTGTTTTTAGTCCTTTCTTGAATTCTTTGTCATGCTTTTTAAACTGCAGCAAACTGTTTCCCCAGTTTGCAGGAAAAACTGCTTTATCTCCTCCACCTTTCCACAGTAACTCAGGATGTCAAAGCTTTATATTGCACTTGTAGCAGTGATACATTTTGGCAAAATCATACATACAACATAAGATTCCGAACAATAATCTTCAGTCTTCATATTTTTAAAGCTTCTCATGTCAAAACCATCAAAAATGGCTTTTAAAGATTAAATTTGTGTCAAAAGTTGGGATTTTCAGCACTGAAAGGATGAATATGTTTAACAATTTATACCAGTTCAGAAAAATTACATCCCTTCTTTGCACAAGGTGGGCTAAAAATACTGGAGAGAATATTGTCCCCTTTTTATTTTGTTAGGTAGCAGGAATGGTAGGTAACCATCAGCACATTCAGGTTTAGGTTCCATTAATCCCCATGCAAAATGTTCTACATTATTCAGTATGTTCCTGTCTGTCCTAAGTCCCTTAGAGCTCTTCCAGAGGTGCTGACCTACAAGTCAGTAAGCTGAATTTAGACCCTAAGTGCATACGTAATTCATTCACAGAAAGTATTTTGGTCAAGGTTGTGAGCTAGTCATCATCTGGGTTACAATGTGGCCCCAAAATATCACTTGCTATAACAGATGGTAGAGGGGTAGCTTCCACATATAGCACTCTTTAAAACTGTGACAGAAATCTTCTCTCATGAAACTGAAAAGTTTAACTTCACCTTTCAGAAAAAAAATGACATTTATATCTTGCCTGCTGTAACAGCTAATAATAGTTACTTGTCTGCTACTAGCTGACAAACCCAATTTGCAACACAGCTCTTTTCACATGAGTTTCCCTAAATCAGCTGCTTACCCTAAAGAAAAATGATTACTGTGGGGCAGCATAGGGGAAATGACATGATAAGTTTCCTCTGCATGAGACCAAAATTCAAGGAAGAGCCACAGTATTTTTTAATGCCAAGGTCATATATAAAACAATTTTATCCTACCTGTAACCAGGTAGCATTTTTTTGTGGTTTTGGTCCACATTATGCACACCACAGTCACTTTTTTATCAGAGCATTTCTTTTGGGTTACTTGACTTACCTAAATATGAATCTTTTTTTCACATATGATTTTACAGCATTGATATTTATATTACCTTCCTTTCAGTCTCGGACACTAAGGACTGGGAGTGGAATTCATTACTGTCTTAGTACTGTCCATCTTAGGGTCTATTTATGTGAGTTCTCAACTGATTTTACCTATGTCAACAAGTAAGTGAGGATTCTAATAGGTTATTTTAATTTATAATGTGCTGCATGAGAATAAGTAAGTTGTTTTTTTGTTTGGTTTTTTTTCTGTAGCGAGATTAAAAAAGATAGTTTGTTGCAGCACAAGACTAAAGAAAAGAATGAAGTAAAATGAAACTTCACACTTCTTCAATATACCTGATTACTGCTTAAAAAATAAATTAAAAAGTAAACAATTGTTAATGGCTGCCCAATTGATAGCACAGAAGTACATAAATTTTTAAGTGAAATGAAGGTTGCCATGTTTGACTGTAATAACCTCATCACTGCTAAGTTAATGACAGACTCTTTTACATTGCATTATAAAAAGAAATTATTTCTATGACAGCTATTCTTCTACCAAGTGTCTATAGTATGTACAAGAAGCTGCCTCTTACCTTCACACTGCAGTGCTGCAGTGCAGCTGCAGAAAAAACAGAATTATCCTACCTCCCCTGCCATTTTTACACCACTTCTGCACCCTCAATGGGTTCAAGCTAACTTGCATAATTGTTATTATTCTTTCACAATAAATACATAATATGTACTACACTTGGCTTCTAGGAATAAGTGGCTCAGGCATGAGGCATGGAAACAGAAGCATAAAATAATTTTTCAGTAGCTGCTATGTGACAGAGCAATTGTCTCAAAACTGATTTGTTGCCTGAATCCCAACCCTCCAATTTGGATGCTTTAATTAGAGTTCAACTTACTATTTCTATTTCTCCACAGCAACTGCTTCAGCCGCACTCTCTGGTTGGTGAAAAAAGGAAAAAAAAAATGCAACCACCAGATAAATCCATCACAATTTCCAGACTCCTTAATGTTCAAGGAAGTGAATTTAAAGAAGATGATACTCTTATTTCAACATCCCAGTGAGTGAATCCTAAGAAAAAGCTGTGTTCCCAACTCTCTTCCTTCTGCTGGATACTTGGAAATACTAATTGCTTACCTGATTTTTCTCTTCCTCTCCCTGTTCTTCCCTCTCTGCTAGACCCCTGCAAAACAGTGTTCTTCACAGCAATGTCAGGGTTCTGTTGTCATTGTGCACTGTATCCCCCCAAAATATCATAAAGCTTCTTAGGAATGATGAGACAATGCAGATATTTAGATTTATGGCATTACTGAGACCTGTAAAATTAAGCAGCTGTTTTGTTTTTTGTTTCTGAAAAAGTTGCATCTTGTCAGTATTTTCTTTCCAAACTGAATCAAATCAAATGCCACAATGTGCTCACATCTATTCAGGATTTAGCATCACCCATGCAGCTGAAAAGCATCTTCATTTGGTAGTCTGGCGCCTCAGCTGCGTGGGTGTGCAAAGCACAATTTCAGGTTTTGTCCTCAAAGGCTGAGATGTTTGGATTGTGCCAGCCTTTGGCAAATGCTTTAGGATGTTTGCCCCAAAAATTATTTTTGCTGCTACATCTTATTTGACCTCTTTGTTTGAACTGTTTTTGATGACAGTTGCCTGGTAAACAGCAATAAACTTGTAGCTTTTCATGTATCCCATTGCATCTGTATCCCATTTCTGTAAAACTAGAAAGAGGGAACCCACTTATTGACAATATTCTGCAAAATGCAGCCTGAGATTTGGTCCTGAAAAATTATTAAAACATTTAAATATTAAGACATGTTAACAAATATATAAAATCACACATATATAAAAATAAATCAATAAAACACAGTGAATACATATATTATATGAATACCAGCTTCAAACATTAAGCCAATGTAATTAAACGTTAAATTAATAGAAAGATGTAAAAATAAGGATAAAGGCTTTGTGATATGCTACCTGAAAACACCACCCAGTTTTTGCAAGATGGCCTCTAATGCAAGACCTGAACTAAAGTTTTGTGTGTGTAACAGTTAAAACCTTCTATCTAAAGTAAGTAAGGCTGACATATAATTCCCTCGGACTTTTAATGCATACTGAAATACCATAGTCTCCTTGGAGTAACCATAGTCACACATAGATATTTCTGAAAATGTTATTGAAATTGCTTCAGTTATCACTCTTTGTGAAACATGACTTTCCTTTATAGGTCATCACGAGTTCTTTAAGGTATTCTGGTTTTCAATATGACTTCACTAGCAGTTGATAGAAGACTACAGACAAAAAAATACAATGGAGGATTGGTTTTCCTTTTATAAACTTGTACTGAATAACAACAAAGTAAAAAAAAATCCAGGGGAATTTTATGATTTTTTTTTCATTTTCTGTAATGCTGTTATATAATCAATCTTTTCCTTGATTCCTCACCTCATACCCTCTCCTCAATCTACCTCCCTTCCACCATTTCTACAATTCTCATTTCTTTGTTACCCAGTGAAACAGAATGTACTGATGCTTCCTCATGGCAGATGCCTTTATTCTCATTTTCTCCCCAACAGCAGTAATCTGTGGAGTATGATATGAACAAATCTATGAAATTATATGAACTTCATTATTCCACTGTGTTAACTCAAAAAGTCTTATGCAGACTATGTAACACATGACTAAAATAGCTGGAGTTTTATAACATACAAATATGTTTGCATGTTATTAATGCATTAATGTCATAGTCATTTATATAGGTCTGAAAAATTTTCCAGGAAATTTTCAAAGTTGCTCAGCAATGCAAAAATCCCTGAAGAACAACTTGTTAAAAAGATAAAAATTCAGAGTCTACAAAGGAATTCTAACATCCGTTTACACAATTTTGTGACTTCATTAACTCTTCTTTTATTTTTTAAATCTTTATAACTTCTTTAACAGATTAGTAAGTAATGATGCATTTTCAGAATATCAAGAATATTACTGTTGTAGATGCAAGATCATTACTTCTAAATGTGTTTTGGTTTACTAAAATATTAATGATGATAATGAACTTCTGTTTGGAATATCATATTTTTATACTGTATCTGAAATACACTGCAAAACATAATCAGTAGAGGGGCTGTCATTAGAATTTATGTTAAAAGAAATTAGTATCTTTTTGCATCTGGAAACTGTTTGAATAGTAGAAAAATAGGAAAATGGACAAATTGGTGTTCTTACAAGTCACATTAAAAAAAAAAAATCCTTAGAAATCTTGTAGCTGAGAAACACAGGTAAATAACCTTCAATGCCTGCAGGTGGGAGGGAAAGGTCCAACCCCAGGTGCCACTGTTGTGGCAGGTGGGTGCTATTCTAGAAATGTCATCTTCTCGTGGAATCCCACTCTGTTGGACCAGAGATTTGTGTTGCTGAGGAGTCCTCAAGCCTGCATGTTACACAACATTAGCATGAGAGTTTAACTTCATCTGTTTGTGAGTTGTATATTGCTACAATTGCAGGCTGCACTTCAAGTTATAATAGTTAATACAGTGTCTAGAAAGACTATTTTTATAGCTAAGAACTCTAAAGAGAACACTAAGGAAACACCGATATCAACAAACTAGATAATCAATTTGAAAAGATTTGATTTCTTTTGTAGGCTTTTTTCTTGCAATTCTCTCTGTAAATAGAGTAGAGCCTTCCTGAACTTGAAAAATTATGTTGCTGTATGAATTCACCTGTAATATTTTGATTGAACATAGGCTATTGTTAGCAAACATTCAAGTTTTGACTTATTTAGAACATATACAGTTAATATATTTATTGGATGAATAAGATTTCCAAAACAGGATTTTAGGGCCAATAGATCTTCATCGCTGACCTGCCCTGAATATTTCTGCAAGATTTCTGTTGCTACAAATTTGGTCCTCACCTTGAAAATGAACACAAAGCAAATCAGTCTATTAAGTTTAAATTACATCCTTGACAAGTATTGATCTTCTATCTGAATTAAACACCTGCTTCTCTAGGATAATAATGTTGAATTCAAATACATTGATAGTAGGAGTAGATTATGATTAATTTTTCAAATGTCACAAATGAAACAAGTCATATTTGAGGCAGAAGAGCAACCCTCTTATATTTGAAGATGTGAGATTTCCTTCAGTTTTTAAATTTGCTTTGTAGTAGAATATCCAGGATGGATGATAGAACGTAGAAATTTACAATGCCTGAGTGCTGTTGCAAGAAATTTGCCTCCTAAACTTTTTTCTTGTGTTTATATTGCTATTTTTCCATATGAAGAACAGCAATAAAGATGAGAGACATGACTATTTAAAGGTCAAAAAGACAAGAATAAAAAGTTTCCTTTGCATTCTTTTAACTATTATAGCCTTCCTATCAAATGGGAATATCCTCTCTCGCTCTCTTTCTCAGATTTTTTGAATTTTCAGCATCATTAGGTTTCTCAATAGTGCCAGAGACACAAAGAAATGACAAGAATTTGAGATCTCATTCATGTACACAACATTCTGGAAGTGCACAGATTTTCCTAGGACATACACAGAATCCCCAGAACTGCAAGGCAAAGTAGATACAAGCATGGTTTGTCACCTGCTGAGAATAAGCCTATCTTCTTTCCTGACTCTCATTTTCTCACAGAACAGTTTGAAAATGGCTACCAGACTCATGCAATTTGCTTTATATTGGATAGCTTGTGATATTATCTGTATTTCAGATGGACAGTCTGGCATACTAGTAGTAGAAATCATTACTGGCCTCAACTAATAAAATAATGACTGAAGTCCTGTTCAGTGTATCTTCCATCACGCAAAAAGGTGCCACTCCTTCTCAGTAGATTTCAGAGCTTTCCAGTTCCCCCAAAGCTTGCATGAAAACAAATAAGACATGTACTCTATCCCTTAAGAGGACAGGTCTAGGGATTTTATTTTCTTTTTAATATTTGAACTAATGAAGAGAACATTGCCAAATCAAAATTTCACATTCTGTGCCCCAGACCAATATTACACTGACATCGACTTAGAATTGGCTACATGCAGAAGCTAAGAGATAAAGCTGTAAGGAAACAAATGTTCGATTAGTTTTGCTTCTGCTATGTTCAAAATTAATTTCAAAAGAACACAAGAAACTCACTGCAATGCTGTGTGCAATACGCCAAGGTTAATAAACCTCTCAAACAGGGAAAACATTTGCTATTCATTCCATGAAACAGAGGAGCATATGCTCACAGTTTCTTTACAAAGAGGGTTTTTTTAATATCCTTAGCTATATTTGTTGTTCCATTTACCAGCTACCTTGTGCATGCAAGGCTCTCACTGAGTTGTTCTGTGTGCTCAATACATCTCCAAAAACCTAGAATGTTACTTTCTATCTTTTTTTTTGGGTTAGTTCAAGTCTAATTGAGTGATCTTTGGGGTGCTTCTGCATTCGATCCTTGATTCTTCTGCTTCAAAGTCCAGCTATATTTTAGAAAGGAAATTGTTCACACACCATACTTATTAATTCCCCTTGCCATCTCCACCTCTCAAACACACAGGCTCCTTGGGAACTCAGACCCAAGACCACTTGAAATATTTGCTTAAGATCAACTTGTTTGATTAGACTTTTACTTGATTACTTTCACATATTTGACTAACGCTTTAGGAAGCACTTGATGGCCTATATATAGACTTTGATAGGCTGCAGTCATGTGCAAAGATCCCCTGGGACACAGAAAGAAAGGGCTCCATGAAATGAACAATGCTAATTTTTCCCATCTTCCAGGCAATCCACATTCTTTCTTCCTCCACTCTAAACAAATATATTAGGTTCCCACCCCCTAGCTGGAAGTGGTCCTGACAGAACTCTGGACAGGTGAAGGCCAAACTGTGGGGTTTAAAATTCTTTACTTACATACAATGAGATCTTTTCCAGACATACATTCATGGAGGCAAATAAGTATTTATTGCTGTACTGATCACCACTGAAAATAAATTATATTTATCAAATCCATAGGCAGCAAGTTTTTTTTTTTTTTATTTCAGGTTTATTACTATATGTGAAAAATCAGCTGACGTTGAAGATACTGTAGCACAGAATATAAATATTCTATTCTCCAGCTTCAACTGTCGCCTAAGAACTTTGAACTCTTAAAACAGGTAAAGGAAGTATAGCAGAGGTGTATGTCTCTTCTTTTCTATGTTGCCAATGGATTACTGTTGGATGTCAGTTTCCTATTTCACTCAGAAATCTCTATTAGGAAAGCTAATGCAGTGTTGTTAAATTGTTTTAGGCTTTATTGAAAATTAACATTTAATGTTTAACAGAACATAGTATCCTGAAATCTCTCAGTGTAACATGCAAGGTATCCTCTATGTTTTAAAATAGAGATGGAAAACTGACTTTCCAATAAATTTTGTTCTGCAAGTAAACTTGAGAATTGCCTTAATGAGAGCTGATTGATGGAAAACAGTTGTGGAAGAATCTGCAAATATTTTGGCTAATTTTGACGTTTTGAGCAGTGTTTGTCATTAAAAAGCTGTTTGACACTGGCCCAACACCAGGCAGCCACAGAGCCACTTGCTCACTCTCCCCTGCCACAGCTGGGCAGAGGAGGCAAAAAGGAAAACTATTAATGAACGCTTCATGAATGAGATAAGGACCGGGAGATAAAAGGCTCAACTTAAATTGTGAAGTGAATTTATTACTAACAGAATCAAAGGAGGATAATGAGAAGTAAAATAAGCCCTTAGAACACCTTCCACCCCCAGCCCCTCCCTCCTCCTCACCGACAGTGCAGGGAGACAGGGCCTGGGGGTTTGGTCAGTTCATCACCGAGATCTCCTTCTGGAGCTCCAGGAGAGGAGCTTTCCCCTGGGAGGCCGAGGGTCCTTCCCACAGGAGACAGCTCTGAACTTACCCGGTGTGGGCCCGCTCTCAGGAGCAGCGGCCTCACCGCCCCTGCTGCGGTGTGAGCCGCTCCCAGGGCACACAGCCCTTGGAAACCTGCTGGAATTACAGCCCCTCCCAGGGCACACAGCCCCCCAAAACTGCTGTGAGCCCCTCCCAGGGCACACAGCCCTCGGAAACCTGCTGGAATTACAGCCCCTCCCAGGGCACACAGCCCCCCAAAACTGCTGTAATTACAGCCTTTCCCAGGGCACACAGCCCTCAGAAACCTGCTGGAATTACAGCCCCTCCCAGGGCACACAGCCCCCCAAAACTGCTGTAATTACAGCCTTTCCCAGGGCACACAGCCCTCAGAAACCTGCTGTAATTACAGCCCCTCCCAGGGCACACAGCCCCCCAAAACTGCTGTAATTACAACCCCTCGCAGGGCACACAGCCCCCCAAACCTGCTGTAATTACAGCCCCTCCCAGGGCACACAGCCCCCCAAACCTGCCGTGAGCCCCTCCTAGGGCACACAGCCCTCCCAATCCTACTGTAATTACAGCCCCTCCCAGGGCACACAGCCCTCCTAGAACTGCCGTGAGCCCCTCCCAGGGCACACAGCCCTCCCAAAACTGCTGCACTGTGGCTCCCTCTTTCCCTGGAGTGCAGCCCTCCAGGACAGGCTGCTCCAGCCTGGAACCAGGGCCTCTCTCTCCACTGGGTCTCCCACTGGATCACAGCCTCCTCCAGGCATCCACCCACTCCAGCATGGACACCTCCCCCATGGGCTGTGGGTGGGTCTCTGCATCCCACATGGACCCCTGGTCTGCAGGGGGACAACCTGCTTCACCAAAGTCTTCACCGTGGCCTGCAGAGGAACCTCAGCTC